>ML296220.1:21160-40254 GCA_005239495.1 Nicotiana undulata
GATTAGGTATAGAGTCTTATTTGCTATGTGTAATTCATGTCCAACGTATAGGCGTGGTAACAAGTGCCTATATGTTGCGGTCAAGCATGCCCGTGAGTCAATTGTGATGAAACTTACTGTGTTCTTACTATTCTCCGCACTATGAGTAATTGGTGATTTAGAAGTGATACCTTGCTGTTGTTTCATGACGTGGGGAGTTATTGAGTTATTTGTTTCAGTTGAGGCTTACACTGTGAAATTGTATTTCTGATGCGAGGTTTGTTATAGCTGAGACCCTTGTCGGGCATTTGTTGAGTTTGTAATTGATGATTTCTCCTTGCCGGGACAATAGAATTTTATTGAGCATTTACATGCACTTGAGACTTCTTAATGTTGACTTTCACATTATATTGTTGTTTTGTTTTATTATATGTCGCACGAGGGGACATGTCGTGCCGAATGTTTGTTACTTATCACACGAGGGGACATGCCGTGTTGATCACTGATTATTATATACGCACGAGGGGACATTCTGTGCCGAGTGATTGTGAGGCTATGCAAGAGGGGACATTCCGTGCCGAGTGTTATTATATACGCACGAGGGGAAATTCCGTGCCGAGAGATTATGAGGTTATGCACGAGGGGACATTCCGTGCCGAGTGTTATTATATACGCACGAGGGGACATTCCGTGCCGAGTGATTGTGAGGTTATGCACGAGGGGACATGCCGTGCCTTATGTTGTTCATTATCTGTTTGAGAAGTTAAATTCCTGCCTTTATCTTTACATTTCAGTTATTACCCTGTTCTACCGTGCTAGCATTTTGTTGCCCCTTTTACCCCCAGCATGTTCTCCCGGTATCTGTCTTACTTGCTTATTTCCGTTGATATTCTCCTGTTATTATGTAGAATTACACATGTACATATATTGTTGTCGGTCCTAGCCTCGTCACTACTTCGCCGAGGTTAGGCTCGGCACTTACTCAGTACATGGGGTCGGTTGTACTGATGCTACACCTGCACTTCTTTATGTTGTGCAGACTACGCAGCCGGACCCGGTGATCACTGACGGTCAGAGCATCTCATCAGTTCATACAGGAGACATCGAGGTAGACCCGCAGACGTTCGTGGGCCTTGGCGTCACCTTCTACTCTTCACTTTCAGCTCTGTCTTACTTTATATTTCAAAGACAGTCCTATGTACTTATTTTCAGACCTTTGTTTTAGTAATCTCTTAGACAGTTCGTGAGTATGTGACACCAGTTCTGGGATTTGTATATGGCTTTTATTTCGAAATTGCTATGTTATATTTTGGTTATTTGTTAACCTTCACATTGCGGACCATCGATGCCTTAGTTATCTTGTTCGATTTAGTTGTTAATGAGTTTTATTTAGTTCAAACGTTGGCTTGTCTAGCGGGTTCGCCGTTAGTCGCAGTCATGGCCCGAAGGTGAGATTTCAAGTCGTGACAGCCGGGTATTCATCTTCATACTCTGCTTTTTGGGACTAATGGTCTTCCCGACAAAGAAGGGGACAATCCACACCAGATTTGCTATAGTTACCAAGACTTTGATGGAAGGGATCGACGGGCAGGATTTCAGCATCGTACCTATGATCGTTGCCGACATATACCGAGCCTTTGAGAACTGTCAACGAGGAGCAAAATATTTTGAGGGTTGCAACCTGCTACTCCAGCTCTGGCTCACCGAGCATCTGCAAAGGGGTGACTACCGTCAAGACATACATAGGAGAGTTTGTGATGTTCATATTGCTTTCCATCATCCAAATCGTATGAACTACATCCCCGACATGTTTGCACAACCGGAGAATGCTAATGGATGGGTCGAGTTATTGGAAAATGTGACCGAGGATCAGATCCAATGGATGTTCGAGTGGTTCCTGACCGACGAATTAATCATCTGGACTAGAGACACTCATTCCTAATATTGATTGGGCTTAGAGGGACATACCTGTCACGACCCAACCTATGGGCCGCGCCAGGCACCCGGTAACTTACTCAATCGAGTACCAACATAACATATCTTTCTTATCGTACTATCATGGGTAAATGGGCCAAAAGGGTCGTCATGAGATAACAAGAATAAAATATAAGTGCATACTAGACATAGGATGACCCAACATTATATAGAAACTTATACATGTGACATACGGGCCTATAAGGCTGACATGATCATTTGTAAACTCAAAACATAGGCCGACAAGGCCATACAAATATCCTTATACCTGACATCTATTTACAAGCCTCTAAGAGTACATAAACATCATAAAGTTCGGGACAGGGCCCCGACATACCACTCAATGCACGTCTAAATCATACTGACCCAATGAGCAACTCCGGAGCAAATGGAGTGCACCAACATCTTCTGCTGAGCTGATAGCCTACTTGGAGGACTCTCAACCTGTCTATCGGGACCTGCGGGCATGATTAACACTTTTGTCACAACCCAACCTATGGGCTGTGACAGGCACCCGGTACCTTACTCAACCGAGTACCAACATTGTCACGACCCAGAATCCTAATCCAGGTTGTGATGGCGCCCAACGACGGGGTTAGGCAAGCCAATATGAATTACACCTAAGTTTCACCCTTCCCATTTGATTAAACAAGTCAATAATTACCAATTTTAAATAGTTAAACATGATGATAGCTGGATATGAAAAGAAAAACATATCACTAAGTGGCCAAAATAAAGCATATGTATGCCTATACAACCCAAAACCCAAAATATATATACACTACGCGTGTGTCAGGAACTAGTGTCACGAGTGTCATGGGCATACTAACGGAATATACAAAGGAAAGTAATATATATATATATATATATAAATCCACAGTCTGGATGAAATAGACGGGGAAAATAACAAAAGTAAGTAAAAACTCCATGGTGCTGCTGGAACCGCCAGAGGAAGCAGCTCACCGTGAAGTCAAGTCCACAAGCTCAGGATCTATCTCTGGTACAATAACCAGAAGCACCGCCCTCAGAACCTGTACAGTTTAGTACAGAAGTGCCGCATGAGTACATATTAAATAAATATGTACCCAGTGAGTATCCCGCCTAATCTCAAAGAAGTAGTGACGAGAGGTCGACTCAATACTCACTAAGGTCCAACAGTAATAACATACGATAGAATATAATGAAA
The DNA here is from genome assembly GCA_005239495.1 of Nicotiana undulata. NCBI lineage: Eukaryota > Viridiplantae > Streptophyta > Magnoliopsida > Solanales > Solanaceae > Nicotiana > Nicotiana undulata. The sequence goes on from ML296220.1 coordinate 24,300, forward strand.
TACAGTAGGCATGTCAGGAAGTAAGCAACAAGTACATATCAAGAGCAGAAATCCAAACAACTACTGAATTAAACAATAATACACTCTCAAGGGTAATACCACCGAAACGAAACTGTGATCACCAAATTTTAGATCCGCCGTGGCGTACGGCCCGCTGCCATAAGGTACCTTCTAAACTCGTCGTGGCGTACGGCCGATCCCATATATATATAACAAATGCTTTTCAACTCTGCCGTGGCGTACGGCCCGATCCCATATATATGTCAAATACTTTTCATCTCTGCCGTGGCGTACGACCCCATCCCATATATATCACAAATACTTTTCATCTCTGCCGTGGCGTACGGCCCAATACCATATATATTACAAATACCTTTCAACTCTGTCGTGGCGTACGGCCCGATCCCAATATCTTATAATACTTACTTTCCATAACAAATTCCTTTCCATTTAACAATTTTCCATAAATCCTCACAGGAACAATACTATACAAAACATAATCTCATAGTACATATGAAGTCACCATGAATCATATAAAGCATTGTACGGAAGCAAATAAGGCATTACGAGGAAGCATATAAGGCATTACGAGGAAACTTATAAGGCATGATGTGGGCCTAACTACCCGGACAGAATAATGATAGCCGCTACGTACGGACTCTCGTCACTTGCTGCGTACGTAGCCCCCAAACAATTTACACATAGCATATACATCACCTATGGGGACAATTCCCTCTTACAAGGTTAGAAAGGAGACTCACCTCGTGTCGAATCTACCCCTCGGACCACAATTGTGCCCGAAACTCTGAACTCTACACCCGAGGACTCGCAACTAGTAAAAAGGTATACAATAATATCAATGCATGCACAATGCGGGAAATTATCCTAGCTATTCAATAAAATCGCTATTCTTGAAGAATTCCCAAATTCCAACCCCGGTCCCGCATGTTCAAATTCCGAAAATTCTCGAAGGGATCACTCACCCATAGCCTAAGGATCATTAAGGTGTGATTTCTACTTGAATTCATGGCCTAAAATGGAAAATCACAAAATCCTCAAGAGCCCTAAAATTACTACCTAATTCCATGATTTTTGATAATTTAGTAGGGAATTTAACTAGGAATTAATGTTTGAAACTAGTGTTAGATAGGGAATTTACTTACCTCAAGTACTAGGTTGAAGGCCCTCTTGGAAGCTCCCAAATAACACAAGGAAGAAGATGAAAAATGGAAGAAATGACTCAATCCCGTGTTTAAATGAAATTTCACTGCCTGGCCTACAGGGGTTCCGCACCTGCGGCTCGAGGACCGCACCTGCGGTCTCGCACCTGCGAGCTAGGGCTCGTACCTGCAGAATTGGGCAAGAGGGGATGGGGTCGGACCTGCGGAGCTGGAGACCGCACCTGCGGTTCCGCTCCTGCAGAAGAGGAACCGCACCTGCGCAACCTTCGCACCTACGAGGCTAGGACTGCAAGAGCGGTCCCGCACCTGCGGCTGGGCAACCGCACTTGCGGTCACACCAGATCAGGTGCACCAGCTGCATCTTCAGCTGGTTTTTGGCATCGTGTGGTGTCCGGGAGGCACATGGGCCGACCCGAGCCCCCGTCCAAATATACCAACAAGTCCTAACTAATAATACGGACTCGCTCGAGCCTTCGGAACACCCAAAACAGCGCTAAATCTAATAATCACCCCTCAAAACCCCTAGGATCAAACTTAAGGATTTCTAAGTTCTTGAAATCTATAACAACGCGCCGGACCGACCTATACTACTCGGAACGACCCCAAATTTTGCAGACAAGTCATGAATGACATAACGGAACTATCCCCGGTCTCAAAATTTCATTCGTACCTCGGTAACATAAAATCACATTCCAAACCAAATTTCAAATTCTATGAAAATTTCTCAAAACTTCATTAACTCTAAATTTCCCATTTTGATCCGAAACCCGTCAAATCAAGTCCATTTCTTACCAAATTTCACAGATAACCTAAATAACACATATTGAACTTGTTCCGAACCCCGAAACCATAATACTGGCCCGGCGGCACAGGTTTCACATCGAGGTTCATTTCCATAAGCCTTTATTATTTTCAGAAAACAATTTCCTTTAAAAATTCATTTCTCGGACTTGGGTCCTCGGAATTCGATTCCGGACATACGCCCAAGTCCCATATTTTCCTACGGACCTTTCGGGACCGTCAGATCACGGGTCCGGGTCCGTTTACCAAAAATGTTGACCAAAGTCAACTTTATTCAATTAACATAGATTCAACTCTTTATCAAGTTTCCGCATAAAGGCTTCCTAGCTATGAGCCCGGGCTGCGCACGCACATCGAGGTGAGATTAACGGAGGATTTTGGGGCCTCGGAACATAGTCATAATTGACTTTACATAAGATGACCTTTTGGGTCATCGCAAACATAACATATTATTCTTATCGTACTATCATAGGTAAATGGGCCAAAAGGGCCGTCATGTGATAACAAGAATAAAATATAAGTGCATACTAGACATAGGATGACCCAACAGTATATAGAAACTTATACATGTGACATACGGGCCTATAAGGCTGACATGATCATTTGTAAACTCAAAACATAGGCCGACAAGGCCATACAAATATCCTTATACCTGAAATCTATCAACAAGCCTCTAAGAGTACATAAACATCATAAAGTTCGGGACAGGGCCCCGACATACCACTCAATGCACGTCTAAATCATACTGACCCAATGAGCAACTCTGGAGCAAATGGAGTGCACCAACATCTTCTGCTAAGCTGATAGCCTACTTGGAGGATTCTCGACCTGTCTATCGGGACCTGTGGGCATGAAACGCAGCATCCCCAGGCAAAAGGGACGTCACTACGAATAAAGTACTGAATATGTAAGGCAGGAAAAACATAAATAAGAACAGTAATGTAAAAAGAGATGTAGGAGATACAACCTGTAGCATCTGAGTGCTTCTAAGAGACAGTAACATGAAATGCATGATACATATATACACATAATCTTTTAAAATCATACGCCTCTATGGGCATCATCATCATCACACAACATTCGCCTCTGTGGGCATCATCATCATCATATCATACCCGGCCTCAAAGAGGACTCGGTAAACCCAACTGATCATTGGTTGCACAATAGGTGCCATACCCGGCCGACTATAGCGCGGCTCGGTAGAGTAAAATAGATACATATATATAGTGCATGTAGGACTCATTGGAATCATGTTCTGAACATTTCGGAGTGACGTAAGGTCGATATTATCCGTAAACATTATTAGGGATAACTCTTCATCGAGAATCTTATAAGGATCAGGAAGTACCAACAACATTGATAACATAAGAATAAGAGAAGCAACCTCAACATCAATTGTTCCATAAGAAGGGAAACAATGTAAGTACTGCTAGCTTCTAAGAGTAGAGTATCTTTGGAAGCTCGTTCATTGCATTATGTACAATCGGAGTCGACCAAAAGGAAATAAGGGATAGCCTTAACATACCTTTGCAATCTTCTCTCCAATCGTCAACACAGCTCAATATGATCTACTTACGTCACAATGAGAACCCGACTTCGTCGTCATCGTATAAGCATTGTAACTCTCATATTTCAAAACCAATATGCTACAAGAAAACGGACAGCACCTCTCCTGTTTTTACTACATCCCATATGCTACCAAAGGTCATCAAACAGCCCAAACGACAACAATATAATCCACAATAAGCTCTCTGATTAGTTCAACAATCATTTTGAGCGGCAAGCTCGATTGGAATCCGTATAACCCATATCACACCTTATAGACTTCATACATTAACTTAAAAACATCATTAATATGATAATGAAGTAATTCATCAATGATTTCATCCTTATACCGTATATTTATATCAAAGGAAACAATCCACAACTCCAGCTTTCTTCAATTGGCAACTTTATTCACTAGTTCATGTCTAGTCCAACCATTTAACTTAAAATACATCAATACAACCTTAAAAACCTGCAAGAACATTATATACACACCTCCTACAGTAGCTTAAAGTTGAAATCCAAGTTATATTTAGCTTACAACAACCCTCAATGGCAATACAACACCATATAAGTGACTTAAGCTAATCCAGGTATTATCTTGTAGTTTATTATCCTAAATACTTAACCAACATACAAGAAAGCTTAAGAACAATTAGTAGGCTGTTATACTCATCTTAACCAGTATCAAAAACTTTAAATTTCAGAAAAACACATCCCACAACTATCCTCAATGACAACACAACCTCAAAGAGGTGTTATTCTTCACTAGAACTAACGTTTGATGTTGAAATATGGTGTAATCCATTTGAAAGACTTGAAATAACCTAGGGTTGATATGAAAATCATAAGAGAGTATTTTACAGTACATAAACCACTTAAAAACAAATCCCTCACGAGCTGGAACCACCCAAAAATCAGCAACAACAAGAAGAACAAGAAACTTACTAGCGCGACGGGATTCCCGACACTTGATGTGTGTTGTTTGCCCTTTGTTTGGGTCTTGGATCATGAGAGAAACTTGAGAGAGTGTTTTTAGGGTTATAAGGTCTGAATATAATGAAAAATAATGACTAAAACGGGGTTGAGGCATCTTATATATATCCATATGTCTTAAACCGCCTATGTGGGTCCCATAGAGAGCTGCTTGGCGTAGTCTCGCTAAACCGCGAATATCTCTCTACTACAATGTCGTATAGAACGGTTTAATGTGTTGGAAACTAAACTCATAGATATTCAATTTGGTTGGTAGATCATCCAATAATTCCAAGTATAGTGAAAGAAAATCTCAGTTACATTTGACCTAATATTCAGCACATTATGAATGTAACTTGTGAAGACCTTTGCCAACTTTTGTTCCACAACTTGCTTTACTTCAAAACGTAGCACACGACTATCATACGACAAAAATAACTCATAGAATAAACTCCTTATCATGTTAAGAACATTGTCTCACCCTAAAGTACATGTTATAACATTCCAAACTTGTCGACCTTCGACGATACTTATTTTCTTCAATTGGTTTAACTTCTAAGATTTCCAACCCTCTTGGTACTCGCTATGCATGATATTAAATATTTGTAACCTCCAAGGTAATATGATTAACTCAATTTATATTCTTCTAAATATAATCTTATTTCCGAGCTTACATCAATTGACTTACTACGTACTCTCACGTACGAAAACATGGGGTGTAACATCATTCCCCCCTTTGGAACATTTGTCCTCGAATGTTGGCTAATGCACTTATACGTATCTTAAGCAATAGCTCTTATGAATACTTAAATATTGTCTCTTCCATCTAGGGAGTTGTTCGGTGAATAAATCCAAAGGCTAGAGCATCTCCCTCTTTAGGCCTCTTTCTCACCCCACGACTTGTGGTCGAAATTCTTCCAATCTCGTCACTGTTTCTACCTTCTTTCATGCAGCCCGGACGATTCTAACCTTGAATGTGCACCAATGTGACTCTTATCTCCTTTTTTTTTCTTGTTATCTTTTAATCAATCTTTAGGATTCACTTTGTGAACATATATAGTACTATGACAAGCTGTCCCTTTGGGCATCTATAGGTGTACTAAAGTTCTTTGATTGGTACTTTTTTGAACTTACAACTATTGCTAAATCTTGCTTCATGGCCTCAGTTATCTATGTTTATGGCTTTACCACAACTAGTTAGGTCATACTGTACTATAACTCTTACTTCATTTTATTATTATCGAGGTCTGCTACCCAACTCCAGGTTATTCTCTCATTGCTTATATTTTATGTATAAATCTAAGCCATTTAATGCTTTCTTATTACTATTCATCTTAATAATGAATACCTAATCTCATATCATATTTGTAACTTTCATCCATCTATTATTGATTCACCTTAATGTCGATCTATAATCTACCACTAATAGTTTGAAACCTCTTATGTAATATATTGTTACTAGGGCTCACGTCTCATCGGGGAACATCTGAAGTGATTTTCCTGATCCACTTAGGGACGATACTATACTCCAATAACTATATTTCATAGTATCCCAATGAGATTCATCTTATGGGGGTATTCTAATCCCGTGCAGTTCATGAAATACTTGTTCTCAAAATCATTACTCAATCAAAGGCCTAAACGTCATCCTCTTATCATTTATCACAATTACACCCTTACGTTACTACCAAGGTAGCATTCTATCTCTTCTAAATGCTTCTAGTTTTAAACTCCTTTGAGTTCACTATGCTACACTGAGCTTTTTATAAATTTATGGAAACCATCATCTCTCTTGTTTTGATTGGTTTAATCCCGAGGACTTACCTATTATCGTCACCTTCTCACTCACCTTTTCTCATCCTTACTCATGTCTAGCTAAAGCCTTGTTGCTCTACCATACTTTAGCTTGCGACCTATGCATATCTACTTATACTGCTCGTAACCTTCCTTTCATCATGTTAGCACCATATATTTCCTTTCATGCCTTCTCAGTTGTCTTTTAATGTAAGCAATTACTTTTCCTGGTCATTTCGCCACTTGTTGCATGGATACTTGGATTATCTTAGTGCCCATGAATACAGGAGTTCCTTGTAAATCATATGATCTCGATTATCAACTTTTGATTTTTTTTTCTTCTTCCCGTTCATTAGACACGATAGGTACCACTTACTTATGGAGTGTATACAATATTGTAGTGAGAAATTTGTTATAAGACCATTTCTTATTTAGGTCACTATGCTTATGTTGAAGATTTCTTCCTTATTTCCTCATCTAGTTCTTTCGTTGTACTACTTAGTAGACACCATCCGACTCTTGTAAAGCTGCGAGCTTATTACCTCATATACCCAAAGGAATTTTTGATGTTCTTACTCACCTATTATTATCCTTAGTTACTTACATTCGCGCCCTTGTGCTCGTAAGGTTGCTTATGAAGTGAAATTTTACTATCTCCCTAGTCGCACTTTCTTTTATTTCCGCAACACTTATACGGTACCTTTAACTACCCAAACTCCTATCTTAATATTACTCAAGGATTACGATGTCGTATCTAAGAGACTGAATTTCTTATGTTGGGTTTCACTACGTTTATCTTGCATGATCTACTGATTTGTCTGTATCCTCCTATCTAGACATAGCTAGGCTCTTCCTGAATCAACTACAGACTACCCGTTGATCCACTCTCATATCTGTATTTTATGTAACGCCTCTTGGGTTATGTCCGTTCTCTTAACTTACCTCTCGTACGGGTCCTTATGTATCAAGTGTTCATTTCCACTTATTTATCAATATCATCGAGTGCAAAACCCTTATTTATTCTCTCTGGCGTCATGCTTGCATAATGTTCTGGAGTCATATTATATATGTAGGATCTGAATATATGCAATTTCATTCCTTTCGCCTTTTTACCGCATTCTTCCTTTTTAATTCATAGCTACCTCATCATCTTTGGCATGTTTTTCACATCTTCACTCACATCACTCGCCTTGCGGTAACCCTTCTATACCAAATATAACCGAATACCTTACGCACGAGGGTGACACATGGCGTAACTGGAAAACTTAGTCCCTTAAGCTTAACTGCAGTCATAGTGCTTGGTTTAGGGAAGTGTCTTACTGAACGACCTTTAAAGGTTATTCTTCTGTTGTCCATTCTATTATCGCCGGAACGCCATCTGTGAAATTCTCACGATGCCGACTATTATCAAATCCTCCAGACCCTAATTCATGTTCAGTTTATCTTTTTCTCTAGCCCATACTAATTTCTAGTACTCTGAGGGTCTAACTCTTCCTTCTGGTAATCACGTGTTAGTCACCAACCCATTTCTCGAAATAAGGATATGTCCTTATGTCTTATACTCTTGTATTGTCTCAAGGCATGTCTCCTCTCATTTTTTCCTTCACTTGACTCTAGACTTTGTCATTATACTATATTTTTATTTACCGTTATCACTCATTTATCACATCTTACTCAAAATGTTTCATTTACTCTCTTCTTATTCTCATGCTAATATTTATGTCTGTCACCTTATTATGAAAACTTCAACAAAACGTTCTTTCAGTTTTAGCTCCCCCTGCTTCATCTCACTAGCTCTTCGGGACGCCTAAAATTCTCCTTTTTATTTGTTACTAGGGGTTGGAGTCATACTACGGTAAATATTTATCTCGCAAGGAGATCTATTACCACGTTTGCACTATCCTTTTGAAATGTTAGCTAATAATAATAATCATCCATCATTTTTGGGTTACTTTAACCCTAACTGGATCCTGATATCCCATCCTTCTCTTAACTATATATGTTAGCTCACATGGAGCATAACTGATACGGGTGTGTCCAATTGTACATACCTCTATTACAATTGAAGGTAATTCAAAATGCTTATAGTTTTCTGCTTGAATCGTAAATACTGATTAACTGGGCGCCTCGTACCCTTCTTCATCTTGCTTCTTTTTCTTATTGAAACTTGTATCTATCTTATGATTCTCTTATTTCTTTTTTACCATATGGGTAGATTGATATTCTTGCCTTAATGCCCCTTATCAAGAGGCTTACCTGTCTTAGTACACACATAATATGCTGAAGACTTTACATTTACTCATCATAGGCATCATGCAAAATCGAGTTCCTCAGAATCAACTCTTTCACAGCCACATGCAATCTCTTACCAACCGTCTTTCTAGATGTGGGCATCGTCGTATTATGAATAAGATAGAATAGCGGAAATTGAGTTCTTACGACTGAGCTCTACCACACGATCTAGAGTAAGAAGAAAGAGTAACAATCCTAAATGCCATGTAGCCTCCTGCTTATAAATGTGGTGCACAAAACACCCATAAACAGGACTCTACTAGACACGGCTTGTAGACTCCCTAGGATAGAACTGCTCTGGTACCACTTTTGTCACGACCCAACATATGGGACGCGACAGGCACCCAGTACCTTACTCAACCGAGTACCAACATAACATATCTTTCTTATCGTACTATCATGGGTAAATGGGACAAAAGGGTGGTCATGAGATAACAAGAATAAAATATAAGTGCATACTAGACATAGGATGACCCAACAGTATATAGAAACTTATACATGTGACATATGGTCCTATAAGGCTGACATGATCATTTGTAAGCTCAAAACATAGGCCAACAAGGCCATACAAATATCCCTATACCTAACATCTATCTACAGCCTCTAAGAGTACATAAATATCATAAAGTTCAGGACATGGCCCCGACATACCACTCAATGCACGTCTAAATCATACTGACCCAATGAGAAACTCCGGAGCAAATGGAGTTCACCAACATCTTCTGCTGAGCTGATAGCCTACTTAGAGGACTCTCAACCTGTATATCGGGACTTGCGGGCATGACTACCACTTTTGTCACGACCCAACCTATGGTCCGTGACAGGCACCCGGTACCTTACTCAACCGAGTACCAACATAACATATCTTTCTTATCCTACTATCATGGGTAAATGGGCCAAAAGGGCCGTCATGAGATAACAAGAATAAAATATAAGTGCATACTAGACATAGGATGACCCAACAGTAGATAGAAACTTATACATGTGACATACGGGCCTATAAGGCTGACATGATCATTTGTAAACTCAAAACATAGGCCGACAAGGCCATACAAATATCCCTATACCTGACATCTATCTACAAGCCACTAAGAGCACATAAACATCATAAAGTTCGGGACAGGGCCCCGACATACCACTCAATGCACGTCTAAATCATACTGACCCAATGAGCAACTCCGGAGCAAATGGAGTTCACCAACATCTTCTGCTGAGCCGATAGCCTACTTGGAGGACTCTCAACCTGTCTATCGGGACCTGCGGGCATGAAACGCAGCGTCCCCAGGCAAAAGGGACGTCACTACGAATAAAGTATTGAGTACGTAAGGCAGGAAAAACATAAATAAGAACAGTAATGTAAAGAGAGATGTAGGAGATACAACTTGTAGCATCTGAGTGCTTCTAAGAGACAGTAACATGAAATTCATGATACATATATACACATAATCTTTTAAAACCATACGCCTCTGTGGGCAACATCATCATCATAGAACATTCGCCTCTGTGGGCATCATCATCATCATCATATCATACCCGGCCTCAAAGAGGGCTCTGTAAACCCAATTGATCAGTGGTTTCACAATAGGTGCCATACCCGTCCGACTATAGCGCGATTCGGTAGAGTAAAATAGATACATATATATAATGCATGTAGGACTCATTGGAATCATGTTCTGAACATTTCGGAGTGACGTAAGGTCGATATTCTCCGCAAACATTATTAGGGCTAACTCTTCATCGAGAATCTTATAAGGATCAGGAAGTACCAACAACATTGATAACATAAGAATAAGAGAAGCAACATCAACATCAATTGTTCCATAAGAAGGGAAACAATGTAAGCACTGCTAGCTTCTAAGAGTAGAGTATCTTTGGAAGTTTGTTCATTTGTATTATTTGGATCATGCCAAAAAGAAATAAGGGATAGCCTTAACATACCTTTGAAATCTTCTCTCCAATCCTCAACCAAGCTCAATATGATCTTCTTGCGTCACAATGAGAACCCGACTTCGTCGTCATCGTATAAGCATTGTAACTCTTATATTTCAAAACCAATATTCTACAAGAAAACGGACAGCACCTCCCCTGTTTTTACTACATCCCATATGCTACCAAAGGTCACCAAACAGCCCAAACGACAACAATATAATCCACAATAAGCTCTCTGATTAGTTCAACAATCATTTTGAGCGGCAAGCTCGATTGGAATCCGTATAACCAATATCACAACTTATAGACTTCTTACATTAACTTAAAAAAATCATTAATATGATAATGAAGTAATTCATCAATGATTTAATCCTTATACCGTATATTTTTATGAAAGGAAACAATCCACAACTCCATCTTTCTTCAATTGGCAACTTCATTCACTAGTTCATGTCTAGTCCAACCATTTAACTTAAAATACATCAATACAACCTTAAGAACCTGCAAGAACATTATATACACACCTCTTACAGTAGCTTCAAGTTGAAATCCAAGTTATATTTAGCTTACAACAACCCTCAATGGCAATACAACACCATAGAAGTGACTTAAGCTAATCCAAGTATTATCTTGTAGGTTATTATCCTAAAAACTTAACCAACATACAAGCAAGCTTAAGCACAATTAGTAGGTTGTTATACTCATCTTAAACAATAGCAAAAACTTTAAATTTCAGAAAAATACAGCCCACAACTATCTTCAATGACAACACAACCTCAAAGAGGTGTTATTCTTCACTAGAACTAACCTTTGATGTTGAAATATGGTGCAATCCATTTGAAAGACTTGAAATAACCTAGGGTTGATATGAAAATCATAGGAGAGTATTTTACAGTACATAAACCACTTAAAAAAACATCCAACACGAGTTGGAACCACCCAAAAATGAGCAACAACAAGAAGAACAAGAAACTTACTAGCGCGACGGGATTCCCGACACTTGATGTGTGTTGTTTGCCCTTTGTTTGGGTCTTGGATCATGAGAGAAACTTGAGAGAGTGTTTTTAGGGTTATAAGGTCTGAATATACTGAAAAATAATGACTAAAACGGGGTTGAGGCATCTTATATATATCTATATGTCTTAAACCGCCTATGTGGGTCCCATAGAGAGCTGCTTGGCGTAGTCTCGCTAAACCGCGAATATCTCTCTACTACAATGTCGTATAGAACGGTTTAATGTGTTGGAAACTAAACTCATAGATATTCAATTTGGTTGGTAGATCATCCAATAATTCCAAGTATAGTGAAATAAAATCTCAGTTACATTTGACCTAATATTCAGCACATTATGAATGAAACTTGTGAAGACCTTTGCCAACTTTTGTTCCACAACTTGCTTTACTTCAAAACGTAGCACACGACTATCATACGACAAAAATAACTCATACAATAAACTCCTTATCATGTTAAGAACATTGTCTCACCCTAAAGTACATGTTATAACATTCCAAACTTGTCGTCCTTCGACGAAACTTATTTTCTTCAATTGGTTTAACTTCTAAGATTTCCAACCCTTTTGGTACTCGTTATTCATGATCTTAAATATTTGTAACATCCAAGGTAACATTATTAACTCAATTTATATGCTTCTAAATATAATCTTATTTCCGAGGTTACATTAATTGACTTACGACATACTCTCACGTACGAAAATATGGGGTGTAACAATACCCTTACGTCCCGATTCGAGTCATGAGGCAGGCAGGGAGGAAGCAAGTCATACCAAGGGTCGAGAAAATGAGTCATCTCAGGGCAGACTTCCAAAATTATGACAGCCCTCACAAGTGTCAAGCTCAGCAATTGTGGCACTGCAGGATCCGGTTGGAGAAGGATACTATCAAGCCTAACAGGTATCACGCTGGTTGATCTCCTTATTACCTGGGATGGTTGGAAGATAACTGGGGAGGAAGTATGGAGCCAGGGTTCGCCAAAGGACATAGGGTCATAGATAAAAAATCCGAGGCAACAACTAGACTCAACCAGCTTCGCAAGAGGCTCCATGACTGTGAGGAAGATCATCACAAAATCCACATAGCCAACAAGAAGTTGATCGAGGAATGGAAGGACATGGCCATCACTTCCACCCAAAGGCTAGCACACTTGGAGCGAGGCATAGTTGACCTGGAGTAGAAGTTCCTTAGGAGGATCGAGACTTGTCAGAAGACCGAGGGAGCTGAAGCGGGAATTCTAGCTAGGACCTACTTGCTATTTGGACTCCGCGAGATAGGAATGTTGATCAAGGCATGTGGAAATGCCGAGTCTGAGGAAGGTCTTTCCAGGACCAAGTAGATAGTATTTGTCTTTACTTTGCTTTTGATGTAATAAAGCCACTAGCCATTAGTGGCATTTTATATTTTCGCATTCTTAGAGTCAAGTTGGATTTGTTTATTTCTATTATCAATAATATGAGGCATTTAGTATTTTAAGTTCTCCAAATTAATTTGTTTCTAGGCTTACCTCGGGCACAAAGAGGTTCCCCAACTTAGGACGCGCTTTACATTTCCACACTACGTGTTTAAATATCGCAATGTTTTATGATTCCTCACTAACTTCATTACCTTTTTGTTTTTCTTTAGTTATTCCCCTTCCCCAAAGGTTAGTTCGTGCACTCTAGCATCAACAGCTTATTGCACAAGATCAAAGGGCCCTCCTCCTACTCCTCCTCCTAGTCCTCCCAAAGGAAAAAATAAGGGCAAAACAAAGATGGCAGATACAAGTGGTACCAGAAAAGACAACGGGGTTGAACAGGTTGAGATCACTGATGGTCGAGGTATTCAGGCTTTGCACGAGGGTATGTCTCCACTAGAGAAGAAGCTACTAAAGTTCCAAGAGGAACTTGATCAAGTCAAGAACTTGGCCCACTTATCATTCTCCCTCAACGTCCCATACGTTCACTTCCCAAATGCTCTGAACCCCACTTTACCACAAAACATCCCCAAACAACCAAATCATCCAAAAGATCCAGTTCCACTAGCACAACGCAACATATGTCACCACAACACTCCGCCTCTCCAGGATCAGACAAGAGACCACTTCCAGGCTTACGATAATCCCATTTATGAGGAAACCATAGCTCATTCTACACTGCATACCCATGAGTAGGGCTGTGCACGGATCGGATTGGATCGGATTTAGCACATTTCGGATTCGGATTTTGGATTTCGGATTCTAGAAAATGCAATCCGAATCCGATCCGAATTATATCGGATCGGATTCGGATTTTAAAGTTTGGATCGGATCGGATTTCGGATCGTAAATGCCTCAATGTTGCAAACTAATATGTATATTTTCTTTGTAAAAGAGGCAATGCATTAAGAAAAATTCATGTTTATACAATTATGAGAGTACTATGGTGTCAATATAGCTAACTCTAGCAATTGTAAAGGTAATAACTTGGAGGAAGATGTAAAGAAAGTACTGACTATCCGAAATTAAAGTGTAGTATTTATACATTGCCTAATAATTTCGGATTTCGGATCGGATCGAATTAAAATATACCAATCCGAATCCGATCCGAAATCCAAAATTTTTATAAACACAATCCGATCCGGTCCAATCCGAAATCCGAAATCCGAAATTGAATGGATCGGTTCGGATTTCGGATATCCGATCCAAATGAACATCCCTACCCATGAGTCCGACGAGAAGGATAGGCTCATCAGGAATCTGGCCGAGGAACTCAAGAAATTGACCAACCGAGTTCAGGGCGTCGAATAAGTTTAAGGGATTGAGGGGTTGAACTATGAGGATCTTTGCATACAACCCGATGTTGAACTGCCCGAGGGGTACAAACCTCCTAAGTTTGAGATGTTCGATGGTACTGGTGATCCAAGAGTCCATCTGAGGACTTACTGCGACAAATTGGTCGGTGTGGGAAACGATGAAAGGATCCGCATGAAACTCTTCATGAGGAGTTTGAAAGGTGATGCACTATCCTGGTACATCATCTAGGATCCAAAGAAATGGACTAAACTGGTAAGCATGGCTACAGACTTCATGGATAGATTCAGATTCAACACGGAGAATGCACTGGATGTGTTCTACATCCAAAACTTGAAGAAGAAACCAACCGAGACCTTTCGCGAGTATGCTACTCATTGGAGGTCAGAAGCTGCCAAGGTCAGACCGGCCTTGGATGAGGAACAAATGAAGAAATTCTTTGTACGAGATCAAGATCCTCAGTACTATGAGCGGCTGATGATGGTCGAAAGGCACAGGTTTTCTAATATCATCAAGCTGGGAGAGCGAATCGAGGAAGGTATCAAAAACGGTATGGTTACTAATTTTGAAGCTTTACAGGCTACCAATAAAGCCCTGCAATCCGGTGGTGTGTCCAAGATAAGGGATGTAGGAGCCGTGATGGTGGCACAACAATCCAAGTCCCCTCCCAAATACCAAGTATACCCCGCACCTTCTTTCACGTACCAACCATCCCCAAGCTACCAAGCACCCTCACTTCAATACCAAGCTCCACTACCCATATATCAGCCTACCTCGCCCGGATACTCCCAACCAATTCTCGTCTATAATGCCTACAATTCCCAACCTTCTCACTACCAATCACCACCTAATCGTCAAAACTTCCCAAGACCTTGCCCAAACTTCGACCGTCGTCCACCAAAACAGTATACCGCCATAGCTGAACCCATGGACCAATTGTACGAAAAGCTCAAAGCCGCCGGTTATGTCACACCCATTCCCGCTGTCACCCCTGAGAACCCTTCTCAGTGGGTCAACCCAAACAAAACCTATGCTTACCACTCCGGCATGAAGGGACACATCATCGAGGAATGTCGTTCCTTGAAGGACAAGATAAAGACCCTCATAGATAACAAGATCATTGTAGCCAAGGACCCTGCTCCTAATGTTCGCAATAATCCGCTGCCTGACCATAAGGGTGGTATCCACATGATTGAGGTTGATGACGACTGGGATCCCGAGGGATCGATTGGGCTGATTGCAGAGGGTGATCTGAAGAAGCCTGCCATTACTCTTAATCCGATCGTGGTCCAGATGCAGCCATCTGAGGAAGCTGAGGTAAACATGTCCATTCCACTTGAGTTCGAATCGGAACCACCCGCAAAGGAAAAGGCCCTAGTGCCGATCGAAGTCGGGTTTGTACGACCGCTCGAAATTGTAGTCCGGCCATCTATAACATATACTCCGGCAGGAATAAGAATGACCACACCTATTCTAGTGGCAATGTAAAAAATGACACCCTTTTACTCAGACGCCATTCCGTGGGACTATACCGCTGGAGCAATGAGGAAAGGTAAAGGAAAGTCTGAAGAAGCCATCGCTGCACAGGGTATGACAAGAACTGGCAGAGTTTATACCCCTGAACATTTGGCCGAGTCTAGCAAGCAGGACAACAACC
>ML296220.1:40412-50462 GCA_005239495.1 Nicotiana undulata
CCCCCCCCCCCCCCCATCATTGAAACAGGTTCAAAAGATCAGTGGAGAAAGATACAAGTCAAGGAATACTCAATCCGCGACCACTTGAACAAAATGCCAACTTAGATATCCATTCTCTCCCTATTAAAAAATTCTGAAGCACACAAGAGTGCTTTGGTAAAGGTACTGAGTGAAGCATACGTACCGGACAATATCACCAGTGGGGAAATGGCCAACATGGTAGGCCAGGTACTGGAAAGTCACAAGATCACTTTCCATGAAGATGAGCTGCCGCTTGAAGGGCTAGGGAATAATAGAGCACTACACATCACGGTGCAATGTGAGGATCATTTCATCACAAGGATCCTAATTGATAGGGGTTCCAGCCTCAACATCTGTCAGCTGGTCACGCTCAAGAAGTTGGGAAAAAGTCTACATGAGATAAAGGAAGGAGAGATCAACGTAAAATCCTTCGATGGTTCGCAGAGGTCCACCATGGGAGAAATCACCTTGTTCTTACAAATGGGACCAACTTGGTTCGATGTAGATTTCCAAGTGATAGATGTGTCTGCGTCCTACAACTTACTGTTGGGACGACCTTGGATCCACGCTGCTAGGGCCGTGGCATCAACCCTACATCAAGTTGTGAAGTTCGAATGGAATCACCAAGAGGAAATCATTCATGGCGACGGTAGCAACCATATCTACGGTCGCCAGACCTTTTTGGTCATCGATGGAAGGAGGAAATTGGGTGGAGAAATCTACCACAATGTTGAACGTGTTAACGCCATTGACAAGGACAAGTGGTGGGCCAGGTATAGGTCTCGGTAAGAATCTCCAAGGAATAACAAAGCCAATAACACTCAAGAAGCACGGTACCACTTTTGGTCTAGGGTACGAGTACACTTGAAAGGAATTCAAGAACTGGTCGCCACCATGGCGCGGCCCCTACTACCCATTGGAGCTGCCAATACCCCACATAGAGCAGACTTTCCAGCCAACTGGCATCACATATGGTACATACGAGGAGGAAGCGCTATCGGCAATGAGGGATCTATTCCTGGATGATGAGGATATAGATTGTTGTGTCATTCTCGAAGAGGAGGGGGAGGAAGGCACTTCTATACAGGTCGTGAGCAAGGGATCATATCTCAACAATTGGTCCGTCAGGACAACCAAAGCCCGTCGAGCCTCGGGGTAGCAAGGCTAACAAAACAAGCATTATTTACAGTTTATTTATTTAAAGAGTTTTCTGCTTTTCGCATTTTTAATTTCTGCAAGAAAGAGATCCCATGTGCAAAATATTATTCAATTTATCAAAGAATTTCCAATTTATTTATAAATCTTATATGTACTTGCTACTGTTTTCCTCCCCATTACTTTATTTACACAACATTACTATTACATATCTTGATGAACAGACGACTGTGACCTGCAACGAGGCAATACAACAAACGGATTCCGAGTCAGACGAGGATGATATACCTGAGGATATTATTAAAGAGGTCGAGAACTTTGAGAATAGACCTAAGTCTAACTTGGACGAGACTGAGGTCGTCAAGCTGGGAAATGCAGAGAACGTCAAAGAAACATGCATCAGCATTCATCTGTCACCTTCAGAAAAGGAGGAATATACGGAATTCTTAATGGAATATGAGGACATATTCGCCTGGTCATATGATGACATGACTGGCCTCAGTACATCTATTGTGGCCCACAAGCTGCCAACCAATCCAACACGCCCACCAGTGAAGCAAAAGCTCAGGAAGTTCAAACTAGACATAAGCTTGAAAATAACAAAAGAGGTCACCAAGCAGATCAACTTCGGGGTTCTCCGGGTGGTCGAGTATCCTACATGGTTAGCCAACATTGTGCTTGTACCAAAGAAAGATGGAAAGGTTAGAGTCTGCATCTGTAATGACCCAGCCGGTCGTTTTGCGTATTAGGATCCCGTTTCCTTAAATAAAACCTTCCATAGTGTCTATTCGTTCTTTAGGACTTGCGGGAGCGGGTGGTTCAAGATTTGGGGATGGTTTGGGTGATTTAGGAACACTTGGTTCCTTAAGATTGGCATATTTGGCCAAGTTTGACTTCGGTCAACATTTTGAGCAAACAACCTTGGAATCAAGTTCTGACAGCTCCATTAGCTCTGTATGATGATTTCGGACTTGGGCGTGTGCTCGTCTCGGGTTTTCAATGACCTGGGAGCATTTCAGCGCCCGAGATGGAAATCAGGATTTCCTTATTTTGAAATTTGGTTTGGAATGTGACTTTGTGTTATCGAGGTCCGAATGGGATTCCGGGACCGGCAGTAGTTCCGTCATGTCATTTATGACTTGTCTGCAAAATTTGAGGTCATTCCGAGTAGTATAGGTTGGTTCGGCGCATCGTTATGGAAATCAAGAATTTTAAGGTTTTAAGTAATGAATTCAGGGGTTTTGGGGTGTGATTTTGAGTTTTAGCGATGTTTTGAGTGTTCCGTAGGCTCAAGCAAGTCCGTATTTTGATTTGGGACTTGTTGGTATATTTGGACGGGGACTCGGGTGGGCCCAGGTGCCTCCCGGATACCACACGAGGCCAAAAACCAGCTAAAACAACTGCTAGTGCAGCTGTTGCTGGTGTGACCGCAGGTGCGGTTGCCCAGCCGCAGGTGCAGATCCTCCGTAGGAGCGGGTCCGCTGGTGCGGTCCCCAGCCCCCTCGCCATCTTTCGCAGGTGCGGAACTTCTTCTGCAGGTGCGGGTCCGTTGGTGCGGAAACCCCTCCGCAGGTGCGACCCCAGCCCCCTTGCCCAATTTCCGCAGGTGCGGTCCAAGGGCCGCAGGTGCGGAAGTCGCAATAGCCAGCAGTATATAAGTGCCAAACTCGGGCTCTTCTTCATTTTTCACATTCAAAACTCCATTAAAAGGCTTAAGAGCTTGGGAAAACCTGTCCACAATCAGTTCAAGTAGAGGTAAGTAATTCCACTCCATTTTCTAGTTTAATTCACGAATTTTCCAAGGGAATTAGCTACAAATTATAGGAAAATTCGGGTTTAGGGTAGTAAATTGGGACTTTTGAGAATTTGGTGAATTATCCAATTTTGTTATGAATTCATGTATAAATCACATAATCATGATCCTTAGGCTTCTGGTAAGTGATTCCTTCGAGAATTTTCGAAATTCGAGCGCGTGGGCCCGGGGTTGAAATTCCAAAATCCTTCAAGAATGCCTAATTTCGGGTTTACTGGTTGATTCTTCTTCTTTTGAACTTAAATTGATTCAATTACACTATATTTGGCTAGTTGCGAGCCGTCGAGAGTAGATTTCGGAGGTTCGGGCTCATCCTTGATCGGAGGGGTGATTTTGTCGCGAGGCGAGTCTCCTTTCTAACCTTGTAAGAGGGAATTGTCCCCATAGGTACCCTATGTGTTGTTTGTTTGTGTTTTTGGGGCTACGTGCGTACCACGTGACGAGAGTCCGTACGTAGCGGCTACTATTGTCATGTCCGGGTAGATAGGGACCACAACATGCTACGTATTCTGCCTTAAAATGACCTATATGTTTAAATTCATGTTTCGAGATATATTATGGTTTCCCTGAGACTTCATTGACTTAAATAATTGGAATAGATTTGTTGTGTGGAATGGACTTAACATTGTGTGTGCGCCTGTTGTCGCTTCGTAATTTACTTTCCGCGAGCGATTTGTGATTTCCTTCACTCATATGGGAGCGGGCTGTACGCCATGGCGGATTTATAATGCACTCTTGGTACGGGTTGGTCGATCCCTGGCGGTGCACAGGGATTTAATTAAGAATGCACTTTTGGTACGGGCCGGTCGATCCCCGGCAGTGCATGGATGAAGTTATAATATGATATGATATGATTACATTGATAGACGCACTCTTGGTACGGGCCGGTCGATCCCCGACAGTGCATAGCTATTCTTCCTCATGACTCCGACCGGTTGTCTTACTCCTGTGTGCGCATGTTTGTTTGGTACCGTTTTCCTGATTTGTGATTTGACAGATGTTTGGGAAGAGGGACAGGTAAGTTGTTATTGCTTTCAATATTTATTTGGAAACTCTGTATTCTCTTCACAATTGTGGTGCACTATTTATATGTCTACTGCTTTCCTTATATCCTATTTTATACTATTACTGTTGGACCTTAGTAAGTATCGAGTCGACCTCTCGTCACTACTTCTTCGAGATTAGACGGGATACTCACTGGGTACATATTTATTTATGTACTCATGCTGCACTTTCTACTCTTTTGTACTTGACTGTACAGGTCCGGAGGCTGGTATACTTGATTATCAGGCCGGTGCTAGGTATTGATCGCGTGACTATACTTCACGGTGAGATGCTCTTCCTGGCGACTTCCTGGCAGCACCCTGGAGTTTCTTTTGTCATATTCTCTGTCTATTTCATTCAGACCGAGGCATCTGTATATATATTAGACATTGTATATCCAGTAGTTGCCCGTGACACTAGTTCCCGGCACACACGTAGTTTGTATTTTGGGTTTGGGCTGTGTATCTATATATGTGCTTCGGTTTGGCCTTGGCCTTTATATTTTCATGATTTTTAATGTCGTATCATGCTAGCATTATGTTAATTGTCTAAACTTGGNGTCGACTACCGGGATCTCAACCGGGCCAGTTTGAAAGACGACTTCCCCCTGCCGAACATACACATCTTAATTGACAACTGTGCCAAGCACGAGATGCAGTCCTTTGTAGATTGTTTTGCTGGTTACCATCAGATTTGGATGGACGAGGAAGATGCTGAGAAAACGGCCTTCATTACGCCATGGGGAGTGTATTGCTACAAGATGATGCCATTCGGTCTGAAGAATGCAGGGGCCACTTACATGAGAGCCATGACTACTATATTCCATGATATGATTCACAAGGAGATCGAGGTATATGTGGACGACGTCATCATCAAATCAAAGAAAGCTGCTGATCATATGGAGGATTTGAGAAAGTTCTTCAACAGGTTAAGGAAGTACAATCTGAAACTTAACCCTGCAAAGTGTGCGTTCGGGGTTCCTGCTGGCAAGATGCTAGGGTTCATTGTCAGTCGTCGAGGAATAGAGCTAGATCCATCAAAGGTCAAAGCCATCCAAGAATTGTCGCCACCAAGGAACAAGAAAGATGTTATGAGTTTTTTGGGAAGGCTCAATTATATTAGCCGGTTCATAGCCCAGTCCACTGTCATTTGTGAACCGATTTTCAAGATGCTAAGAAAGGATGCTGCCACCAAATGGACTGAGGATTGTCAAAAGGCCTTCGACAGAATCAAAGAGTACCTCTCAACACCACCAGTCTTGGTACCTCCAGAGCCGGGTAGACCTCTATTACTCTACCTTGTTGTGTTAGATGGAGCTTTCGGTTGTGTTCTCGGGCAACATGACGAAACAGGGACGAAAGAGCAAGAAATTTACTACCTCAGCAAGAATTTTACTCCGTATGAGGCCCGATATTCTCTACTAGAATGCACCTGTTGTGCTTTGACTTGGGTCGCACAGAAGCTGAGGCATTATTTATGTGCCTACACAACGTACCTCATATCGAGGATGGATCCGCTAAAGTACATCTTTCAGAAGCCCATGCCCACTGGCAAGCTAGCTAAATGGCAGATCCTGTTAAGTGAGTTCGACATCATTTACGTAACTCAGAAGGCGGTCAAGGGACAAGCATTAGCCGATCATCTTGCTGAAAATCCTGTGGACGGAGAATACGAACCATTGAAAACGTATTTCCCCGATGAAGAAGTGTCATTCGTAGGAGAGGACATTGCAGAATCCTACGATGGATGGAGGATGTTCTTTGATGGGGCTGCAAACTTCAAAGGCGTGGGTATTGAAGCAGTCTTAATTTCAGAAACTGGTCAGCTCTACCCGGTATCCGCCAAGCTCAGGTTTCCCTGTAGCAACAACATGGCTGAATATGAGGCCTGCATCCTGGGGCTCAACTTGGCCATCGACATGAATGTTCAGGAATTATTAGTGATTGGTGATTCAGACTTATTGATACACCAAGTCCAAGGAGAATGGGCGACCAAGAATTCCAAAATACTGCCATACCTACATCGTGTGCAGGAATTGAGAAAGAGGTTCACAAAGATTGAATTCCGGCACGTTCCCAGAATCCAGAATGAGTTCGCCGACGCACTGGCCACCTTGTCATCTATGATCCAGCATCCAGACAAGAACTTCATTGATCCTATCCCGGTAGGGATCCACAATCAGCCGGCCTACTGCGCCCATGTTGAAGAGGAAGCAGACGGAAAACCTTGGTTTCATGATATCAAGGAGTACTTGGCAGAAGGATAGTACCTAGAGCTTGCAAACGCTACTCAAAAGCACACTCTTCGAAGGTTATCAAACAATTTCTTTCACAGATGAGGAATCATGTACAGGAGGACTCCCGATCTGGGTTTGCTAAGATGTGTCGAAGCAAAGGAAGCAACGAAGTTGTTGGAGGAAATACATGCTGGTACATGAGGTCCTCATATGAACGGGTTTGTTCTAGCAAAAAAGATACTTCGGGCTGGTTATTTCTGGATGACCATGGAAACAGATTGCATCTAGTATGTCCTCAAATGCCACCGATGTCAGATACATGGGGATATGATAAAGGTAACTCCCAGTGAGCTTAATGCAACAAGTTCACCCTGGCCGTTCGCCACTTGGGGCATAGATGTTATCGGACCAATCGAGCCTACAACCTCCAATGGACACATATTCATTCTGGTTTCCATTGACTATTTCACCAAATGGGTCGAAGCAGCATCTTACAAAGTAGTTACTAAGAAGGTCGTGGCCGACTTTGTCCGCGACCGCATTGTTTGTCGGTTCGGAGTTACAGAGTCAATCATCACCGACAATGGTTCCAACCTAAACAGCGATTTGATGAAAGTAATGTGTGAAACCTTCAAGATCAAACACAAGAATTCTACAGCATACAAACCTCAAATGAATGGAGCCGTTGAGGCTGCCAACAAGAACATCAAGAAGATACTGAGAAAGATGATAGAAAAGCACAAGTAGTGGCATGAGAAGCTGTCATTCGCCCTACTGGGATACCGCACCACAGTTCGCACATCAACTGGGGCAACTCCTTACATGTTGGTATACGGTACATAAGCCTTCATTCCTGCTGAAGTCGAGATTCCATCTCTGAGAATCATACAAGAAGCCGAGCTCAGTGATGCAGAGTGGGTAAAAAGCCGCTATAAGCAATTGGCCCTCATAGACGGAAGAAGAATGAACGTGGTTTGTCATGGTCAGCTATATCATAACAGAATGACCAGAGCCTTCAACAAGAAAGTCAAACCAAGACGATTCACACCAGGGCAGCTGGTGTTAAAGAAAATATTTCCTCATCAAGACGAAGCAAAAGGGAAATTCTCTCCCAATTGGCAAGGCCCGTACATGGTTCACCGAGTGCTGACAGGAGGAGCACTCATACTTGCAGAAATGGATGGAGAAGTTTGGCCTAAACCAATAAACTCAGACGCAGTCAAGCGTTACTATGTGTAACTCTTTATGCTTTTCTCAATGCTGTAAATTGAACTACTTCTGACCTGATTCCCGTTTAAGAAGGGATACGTAGGCAGCCCTATGGGTTCGGTCACATTTTAATAAAAATTTCATTTCCCCAATGAATGGAAACTGGGGCCGAATTTTGAGGAGGGACCTCAAAATTCCGAAGCAAGTTCAGCTAGTCGCCGCACAAGCAGCAGCCAGACGCATTCACCTATCAAACTGGGGCAGAATTTTGAGGAGGACCCTAAAAATTTCGTAGCAAGAGAGGCTGCAATATCTTGAACCGCGTCATGGTCGTCGGTTCATCCAAAGAAATTTGTTTTAAATTATATGTTATATTTTATAAAACCATGCATATTTACTTCCCGAAATAGCTTGTTTAGCAACGCTACCCCCATGGTACAACAAAGTTATCATTATCAAGCAGATAGGCCGGGCCGAGCCAGCAACCCTCCCCTTTACGGAACTCACGATTTTTTTTTGGATGCAGGCAAAAATACGGCGAAAGCCCAAAACATCTTATTATCCTCGCAAGACGCATACTTCTCAAAGACACGCTTTCAAACTCGCCGCACATGCCGACATTATCATCATTGCAAACGACACTTCATTCGCAACAATCGTATCACCGCACTTTATCATCAGCTAAGAACTCTTACTGTCGTTTTATTTTTTGCATTTCATAAGGCTACTATTCTGCCTTCCGAGGTTCCACGCTACCTCCCTTGCATTTTATTTCCTACACTGCATAAGGCTACCATTCTGCCTTCCGAGGTTCCACGCTACCTCCTTCTGCATTTTTATCTCCCGCATTGCATAAGGCTATCGTTCTGCCTTTCGAGGTTAAGCTCTACCTCCCCTGCATTTTATCGCATTGCATAAGGCTATTATTCTACCTTCCGAGACTAAGTACTGTCTCCCTGCATTTTCTCGCATTGCATAAGGCTACTATTCTGCCTTCCGAGACTAAGCATTGTCTCCCTGCATTTTCTCGCATTGCATAAGGCTACTATTCTGCCTTCCGAGGTTAAGCGCTACCTCCCCAGCATTTATTTCCTGCATTTCATAAGGCTATCATTCTACCTTCCGAGGTTCCACGCTACCTCTCTCCGCATTTTACTTCATTACGCAAATCTCCTTTCTACCTTTTCAAAGCAGTCACCTTTCGTTACGTTATTTATTTACGCTTTCTTTCGGGCTAAGATCTGCCCCTCTTTCCTTTCGCAAATCGCAAGACTAAGCTCTGTCTTGTCAACATCATACTACTGCATTCTTCATGGGCTGAAATATCGCCAACTTGTCCAAAGGCGTCATCGTTCAGAGGCACCATCCTCAAAGGCACCATCTTGTCCAAAGGATCTCTTTTATTAAACTTGCATATCATTATTCAAAGGCACCATGGTTCAGAGGCACCATCCTCATGGCCCGAGAATATCATTTCATAGCCTGTGAATCCCGCACCAAGCTATTCATGTCCCAGGACATCATGGTCTAAGGACATCATCCTAATTGTCCGAAGATAGCATTCATAGTCCAACGGGAACTTGCATCATATTTATATTATGCACAATATATGCTTGTTATTTACTTGCAGGTAATCCGACCGGAACAGCCAACCAGGCAGGAGCGGATCGCTCCAGTTATCCAAAACAACCCCGTAAGACCTTCCAATTTTGCCTTACCTTGCACCTTGCGTTCGTTCTTGTGAAACATCACCGGTATATTTCGTCGATGATCCGGAACTACATACGGCCCGATTCCTGTAAAACCCGGGATATGTAGGCAACTAAGAAACCAGGGTGCGGCCTAAATCTCTCGTCCAATTTCCACTCGGTCAAAATTGGCCATCATATCTTTACCCGACAACTCTTTCATCCTTCCCGGGTAAAAAGGAGCAGCTGTTGATACCCAATTTTTCCTCAAACTATTTTTTTTCAAACTTGCATAGAATATTTCAAAATCACTCTTTGTAATGATGAGTATTTTTCCCTATTTTTCCATATTTTTATTTAAATTATTTCCCCGTTCATTTAATATTTCATATTTAAATAATTCATAAATTATGTCATAAATAACTTCAAAATATATTTTTTAACCTAGTATGTTATTTATAATTATTTTTATCCATTAAAATCCAATTATTTCACAAATTAACCAATTGAGTCTTATTTAATTCCAATTACAATAATTTTGCAATTACGACCCAATTGGATATTTTATATTACTTTAATTCGAAATTTATGTATTTTTACACTTAATATTAGTTAATTACTGTAATTTTACTTATTTAAACTTAATTTCATTTTTTATATAATTATTAGTTGTTTTAATTAATTAATTATCTTATTTTAAGGGGTATTTAAAATCTAGCCGCTCTTAACCTATTTCAATTTCAATCCAATACCCAACCCCTTAACCCAATTACCCAAACCCCAGCCCAATTGAACCAACCCAAAACCCAAGCCCAAATCCTACCCAAACCCGACCCAACTCTTGCCAAATCCTGACCGTTGATCAATTTTGATCAACGGTCCGG
>ML296222.1:364-16210 GCA_005239495.1 Nicotiana undulata
GTGCCGAGTGTTCATTTATTTATTTATGCGCGAGGGGACATTCCGTGCCAAGTGATTATTTACTTTAGCACGAGGGGACATGCCGTGCACTTGTCTTTGCATTATACTTTTACGTGTTCTTGTTTGATATCTACCGCATTTGTTTAAGAGTTTATATTTTGTTGTTTAAATCCGGATATTCGCATTGATCCCTTACTACATTTATTGACAAGACAAGTTTTGAGTACGGACTGAGTTCCGACAGATTTACCTTGAGGAGATTATGATTACGAGATTTTTCTGAAAAGGTATTATTGAAAAGTAATGGTTTTCGAAATGATTATAGCTGAAGACTTTTACATCGAAAGTATATTTGAAAAGCACTAGTCTTGCATAAAATGATACTTGGAAGTCTTTATTTGGAAAGCATCTTTGGAAACTTCGTAATTTGAAAGGAAACTATGTTTTACGTAACCCTCTCTAGTACATATACTTATATATATTTTGGAGAAAGTATGTTTTCAAAGGAAATCTTTCTACATAAAAATGATTTTATTAGCAAAGCTTTTCATATGATCTGTTGTTTAAGGGTTCCCACCAATTTATGGAATTTAATGGCTAAGGCTCGATGTGAATAAATAGATGCAGAGTTGAGTTGTGGGGTTCTCTATTGCATTGTGTTTTCTTCGGGTTTGGTTTGTTTTGCTATCCATCTTCCTGTGTAATTTATGTTATTTCGTGGTTATTTTTCTGTAATTTCCCTTCCGCATTATATTGTCAGTGTTGTAAATTATCCTGTAAATTCTTAGATAGATGTAGTGTTCGGTTACTTCTATATTCATGTCAATTATTTTTGTAGACCAGTGGTGTCTTGACTAATCCTCGTCACTACTCCACCGAGGTTAGTCTTGATACTTACTGGGCACCGCTGTGGTGTGCTCATACTACTCTTCTTTGCATTTTTGTTTGCACAGATCCAGGTTTTGATTGTTAGTAACTGCACGGATGATTGCTGAGGAGACTCAAGGTAACCTGTTGCTGCGTTCGCAGGCTTCGGAGTCACCTTCCTTGTATTATTATTCATACAATGGAATATTTATTTCCAAAACAGTTGTATTTAGAAGTCGTAGGAGATTCGTAGAGCTTATGACTTGTATTACCGGTTTTTGGAAAACATTGTAAATTCGGTCAAGGTTTTTATATCTAGACTGTTAGTGTTCCTTTACTTATTGTTGTTATTATTAATTGTTAGGCTTACCTAGTCTCTAGGACTAGGTGCCATCACGATACCTAACGGAGGGAAAATTTGGGTCGTGACACATGTCTACCACACTTACAATTCTCAACCATCCCATTATCAATCACCCCCGACACGCCAAAAATTCCCTAGACCTCATCCTAATTTTGATCGCAGACCTCCAAAACAGTATATCTCCATCGCTGAACCCATCGAACAGCTGTATGAGAAGCTCAAGGCTGCTGGTTATGTCACACCCATCCCTGCTGCAACCCCTGAAAATCTTTCTCAGTGGGTTAATCCAAACAAATCCTGTGCATACCACTCTGGCATGAAAGGGCACACCATCGATGAATGCCGCTCTTTGAAAGACAAGATACAATCCTTGATTGATAACAAGATCATTGTGGCAAAGAAGCCCGCTCCGAACGTCCGCAACAATACTCTGCCAGACCATAAGGGTGGAGGTATCCACATGATTGAAATAGAAGATGACTGGGATTCCGAGGGATCGATCGGGTTCATCGTAGAAGGCGATAACCCAAAGAAACTGGCAATTACCCTCAATCCAATCATACTCCAGATTTAACCGTCTGAGGATGCTGAGGTAAATATGTCCATACCTATTTAGTATGAAGCAGCGCTATTTGCGAAAGGCACCAGTACCAATTGAGGTTGAATTTGTGTCTCCGGGAAATGCACCCGCACCATTTAAGGTTGCAGTCTTGCCATCCAAGGCACATGTTCCATTCAAAGTGAGGATAGCCACACCGATCCCAGTGGCGATGAAAACCACGCCACCGTTCTATACAGATGCTAGACCTTGGTACTATACAGCAGAGGCGAGAAGGAAAGGTAAGGTCAAGACTGAAGAAGCTGTCGCAGCACAGGGTATGACAAGAACTGGTAGAGTCTATACCCCTGAACATTTTACCAAATTAAGTAAGCAGGCTTCCAATTGGCCTCCCCTTATTGAGACAGGTCCGGACGACCTTTGGAGGAAAGTACAAGCCAAGGAGTACTAGGTCATCGACCAGTTGAACAAGACGCCAGCACAAATATCCATTCTCTCTTTGCTGCAGAATTTTGAGAGGCACATGAGCACTTTGTTTAAGGTGTTGAACGAAGCTTATGTGCCGAACAATATCACTCGCGGGGAAATGGCCAATATGGTAGGCCAGGTGTTGGAAAGCCATAAAATCACTTTTCATGAACACAAGCTACCACCTGAAGGGCTGGGGAATAACAAAGCACTGCACATCACCGTACAATGTGAAGATTATTTCATTACGAGAATCCTGATCGATGGAGGATCCAGTTTTAACATCTGTCCACTGATAACACTCAAGAAACTGGGTAAAGGGTTGCATGAGATAAAGTATGGAGCAATCAATGTGAAAGCTTTCGATGGTTCTCAAAGGTCCACCATTGGTGAAATTAGTCTGTGTCGCAGATGGGACCAACTTGGTTCGAGGTCGATTTCTAGGTAATAGATGTGCCAACATCTTATAATTTGTTGTTGGGACAGCCATGGATCCATGCTGCTGGGGTCGTAGCATCAATACTGCATCAGGCCGTGAAGTTCGAATGGAATCATCAGGAAGTGATCATTCATGGTGACGGTAGCAACCCTATTTACCACCACATTGAACGGGTCAATGCCATTCCGGCAATCGAGGGAAGAAAGAAGCTAGGTGGAGAAACTTACCACCACATTGAATGGGTCAATGCCATTGACAAAGACAAATGGTGGGATAGAAAAATCGAAAGCATACTAAGCTGGAGTGGGTACGATAATGGCAAAGGGCTCGGCAAAAACCTCCAATGAATCTCTAAGCCCATCAAGATCAAAAGCCATGGCACTACTTTCGGTTTGGGATACGAATATACTTGGCAGGAGTACGATGACTAGTCGCCACCTTGGCGCGGTCCTTATTACCCTTTGGAGCAGCCGATACCGCATCTGGATCAGACCTTCCAACATGCCGACATTATTTATGGGTCAGATGAAGAAGAAGCACTTGCAGCAATGAGGAACTTGTTTCTAGAGGACAATGATATGGATTGTTGTGTTATTCTCAAGGAGGAGGGGGAGGAAGGCCCTTCCATACAGGTGGTGAGCAGAGGAGCATGCCTCAAGAATTGGACCATCAGGAAAACCAAAGTCCGACGAGCCTCGGGGTAGCAAAGCTAAAACAAGCATTATTCACTAATTTATTTACTAAATGATTTTTCTTTTCGCATTCTTCAATTTCTGCAATAAGATCTTCAATGTTCAAAACAATTATTAAGTTTGTCAAAAGCATTTTAATTTTCTTATGAATTCAAATATTTATTGCTATCATTTTTCTCTCATCACTTTACCTATACAACATTACTATTACTTTTCTTGATGAACCAATGACTATGACATGCAACGAGACAACGTAACAAACGGACATTGATTCATAGGAAGACGACATACCTGACGAGGTTATCAAGGAAGTCGAGAATTTTGAGAACAGACCTAAGTCCAACCTGGACGAGACCGAAGTCGTCAACTTGGGAGACTCAGAAAACGTCAAGGAAACACGAATCAGCATTCATCTGTCACCATCAGAAAAGAAGGAATACATAGAATTTCTAAAGGAGTATGAGGACATATTCGCCTGGTCGTACGATGACATGACTTGTCTAAGTACGTATATTGTGTCTCACAAACTGCCAACCAATCCAATGTGTCCGCTGGTAAAGCAAAAGCTTAGAAATTTCAAGCCTGATATGAGCTTGAAAATCAAGGAAGAAGTCACCAAGAAAATCAACGCCAAAGTTCTCAGGGTAGTCGAGTACCCGACATGGTTAGCCAACATTGTTCCAGTGCAGAAGAAGGATGGGAAGGTCATAGTCAGTGTCGACTATTGGGATCTCAACTGGTCCAGTCCGAAAGATGACTTTCCTTTGCCAAATATACACATCCTGATTGACAATTGCGCCAAGCATGAGCTACAGTCATTCGTAGATTGCTTCGCTGGTTATCATTAGATCTGGATGGATGAGGAAGAAACTGAGAAAACGACTTTCATTGCGCCGTGGGGAGTGTACTGTTACAAGATGATGCCATTCGGCCTGAAGAATGCAGGGGCCACCTACATGAGAGCTATGACCACTATCTTCCACGAGATGATTCACAAGGAGATCGAGGTATATGTGGATGATGTTATTATCAAGTCCAAGAAAGCCACTGATCACATAGCAGACTTGAGAAGTTCTTCAATAGATTGCGGAAATACAATCTGAAACTGAATCCCGCGAAGTGTGCATTTGGGGTTCCTGCTGGAAAGTTGCTTGGGTTCATTGTCAGCCGCCGAGGGATAGAACTGGATCCGTCAAAGGTCAAAGCCATCAAGAACTACCACCGCCAAAGAACAAGAAAGATGTGATGAGTTTCTTGGGAAGGCTTAACTACATCAGCCGGTTCATAGCACGGGCTATAGTTATCTGTGAGCCAATATTCAAAATGCTAAAGAAGGACTTTGCAACAAAATAGACCGATGATTGCCAAAAGGCTTTCAACAGAATCAAGGAGTACCTGTCAACACCACCAGTCCTATTACTGCCTGAGCCAGGTAGACCTTTGCTACTCTACCTTGCAGTATTGGATGGAGCCTTCGGCTGCGTTCTAGGGAAGCACGATGAAACAGGAAGAAAGGAGCAAGCCATCAATTATCTCAGCAAGAAATTCACTCCGTAGGAGGCCCGGTATTCTCTATTGAAATGCATCTGTTGCGCTTTGACTTGGGTAGCTCAGAAGCTAAGGCACTATTTCTGTGCCTATACTACATATCTGATATCGAGAATGGATAAACTAAAGTAAATCTTTCAGAAGCCCATGTCCACTGGCAAACTAGCCAGATGGAAAATCCTGCTTAGTGAGTTCGACATTATCTATGTGACTCAGAAAGCGGTCAAGGGACAGGCACTGGCAGACCACCTTCCTGAAAACCCCGTGGACGGAGAATACGAGCCTCTGAAAACGTATTTTCTCGATGAAGAGGTATCATTCATAGGAGAAGACATTGCAGAATCCTATGATGGTTGGAGAATGTTCTTCGATGGAGCAGCGAATTTCAAAGGAGTCGGCATTGGAGCATTTCTAATATCAGAGACCGGTCAGCATTATCCGGTGTCCGCCAAACTCAGATTCCCCTGCACCAACAACATGGCCGAATATGCATCCTGCATCTTAGGGCTCAAAATGGCCATTAACATGAACGTTGAGGAGTTGTTAGTGATTGGGAATTCAGACCTACTGGTACATCAGGTACAAGGAGAATGGGGGACCAAGAATTCCAAGAAACTGTCGTACTTGCATCACGTGCAGGAATTGAGAAAGAGGTTCAAAAAGATAGAATTTAGGCATGTTCCCAGAATCCAGAACGAGTTTGTCGATGCATTGGCCACTCTGTCCTCTATGATTCAGCATCCAGACAAGAATTTCATTGATCCTATTCCAGTGAAAATCCATAATCAGCAAGCATACTGTGCCCATGTCGAAGAAGAAGCAGACAAAAAGCCTTGGTTGCATGACATCAAAGAATACTTGTCAAAAGGAGAGTACCCTGAGCTTGCAAATCCTACTAAAAAAGGCACACTTCGGAGACTGTCCAACAACTTCTTTCACAACGGAGGAATCCTATATAGGAGGACTCCCGATTTGGGATTATTAAGATGTGTTGACGCAAAAAAAGCATCCAGGCTACTAGAGGAAATTCATGTTGGGACCTGTGGTCCACATATGAACGATTTTGCCTTAGCAAAGAAGATACTCCGGACTGGTTACTTTTGGATGACTATGGAAACAAACTGCATCTAGTATGTCCGAAAACGCCACTACTGTTAGATACATGCAAACATGATAAAGGTACCTCCAAACGAGCTTAATGCAACAAGCTCGTTGTGGCCGTTCGCCGCCTGGGGCATGGACGTTATTGGACCAATCGAGCCTGCCGCCTCCAACGGACACAGGTTCATCCTGGTAGCCATCGACTATTTCACCAAATAGGTCGAAGCAGCATCCTACAAAGCAGTGACTAAGAAAGTCGTGGCAGACTTTGTCCGCGACCGTGTTGTTTGTCGATTCGGAATTCCAGAGTCAATCATCACCGACAATGGTTCCAATCTCAACATTGATTTATGAAATCTATGTGTGAAACCTTCAAAATCAAACACAATAATTCCACAGCTTACAAACCTCAGATGAATGAAGCTGTAGAAGATGCCAACAAAAACATCAAGAAGATATTGAGGAAAATGATAGAGAGGCATTAGTAGTGGCACGAAAAATTATCGTTCGCCTTACTAGGATATCGCACCACGGTCCGCACATCGACTGGGGCAACTCCTTATATCTTGGTTTATGGTACAGTGGCTGTTATTCCCACTGAGGTAGAAATTCCTTCCCTAAGGATCATACAAGAAATGGACGGAGAAGTCTGGCCGAAGCCAATCAATTAAGATGCAGTCATGCGTTACTATGTGTAATCCTTTATGCTTTTAATCAATATTGTAAATTGAACTACGCCTAACCTGATTCCCGTTTAAGAGAGGATACGTCGGCAGCCCTATGGGTTCGGTCACAATTCAATAAAAATACATTTTCCCTCGCAATTGGAAACTGAGGCAGAATTTTTAGGAGGACTCTAAAAATTCTTGAGCAAGTTCAGCCGATCGCCACTCGAGCAGCAGTCAGAACATCAACCCATCAAACTGGGGCAGAACTTTGAGGAGGACCCTCAAAATTATGTAGCATGAGAGGTTGCAATGTCTCGAACCACGTCACGGTCGTTAGTTCATCCAAAAATCATTTAAAATTATACATTATGTTATACTTTTACAAAATCATGCATGTTTGTTCTTTAAACAACTTTGTTTAGCAACGCTACCCCAATGATACAGACAGTATCATCAGATAAAGCGGACAAGTCGAGCAAAGTCAGTAGGGATACGAACTAACCTTCCCCCTTACAAAACTCATGATCTTTATTTGGATGCAGGCACTAAGGTTGCAAAATCCCTAACCGAACTGTCCACCCAAAAACAGGCATTGTTCAAAATATGATTCACAAACCACTACACTTGGCGACATTTTCTATCAGCGCATACAAATAATGTTCCGTAGTCACAATGCTCACAAGTAATCGCACTACCGCAATCTGCTATCAGCTAAGAAACTCTACTATCGTTTGTTATTTTATTTCTTGCATAAGGCTACCATTCTGCCTTCCACCTACATAAGGCTACTATTCTGCCTTCCCTTTGCATAAGGCTACTATTCTATCTTCTATTTGCATAAGGCTACCATTCTTCCTTCAAACTTGCATAAGGCTACCATTCTGCCTTCCGAGGTTAAGCTCTACCTCCATCTGCATTCTTGCATAAGGCTACTATTCTGCCTTCCAACTTGCATAAGGCTACCATTCTGCCTTCCGAGGTTAAGCTCTACCTCCATCTGCATTCTTGCATAAGGCTACTATTCTGCCTTCCAACTTGCATAAGGCTACCATTCTGCCTTCCGATGTTAAACTCTACCTCCATATGCATTCTTGCATAAGGCTACTATTCTGCCTTCCAATTTTCATAAGGCTACTATTCTGCCTTCCAAGACTAAGCAGTGTCTCCCTCTGCATCTGCATTGCATAAGGCTACCATTCTGCCTTCCAATTTGCATAAGGCTACTATTCTGCCTTCCGAGTTTATACGCTGTCTCAATCTGCATTCGCATCTCTGCATAAGGCTACCATTCTGCCTTCCACCTGCATAAGGCTACTATTCTGCCTTCCAATTTGCATAAGGCTACTATTCTGCATTTCGAGACTAAGTACTGTCTCCCTTTGCATCTGCATTGCATAAGGCTACCATTCTTCCTTCCACCTGCATAAGGCTACTATTCTGCCTTCCGAGGTTAAGCTCTACCTCCATATGCATTTTTGCATAAGGCTACCTTTCTGCCTTCCGAGACTAAGCCCTGTCTCCATCCACATTGCATAAGGCTACCATTCTTCCTTGCACTTGCATAAGGATACCATTCTGCCTCTTGAGGCTAAGCTCTGCCTCCAATTTACTTTTCGTCGAGCTAACCACTGTCTCAAGCACTATTTACTTCGCTTTCCTTTCGGGCTAAGCTCTGCCCTTTCAATACGCAAGACTAAGCTTTGTCTTGTCAACATCATACTATTGCATCTTCATGGGCTGAAATATCGCCAACTTATCCAAAGACGTCATCGTTCGAAGGCACCATCTTCATGGCCTGAGAACACCATGTCATGGCCTGAGGATCTCTTTTAATCCTTTTACATATCATTATTCAAAGGCGTTGTTGTTCGGAGGCACCATCCTCATGGCTCGAGAACATCATTTCATGGCCTGTGAATCCTGCATCGAGCAATTCATGGCCCAGGACGTCATAGTCTGAGGACGTCATCCTTAACCGTCCAAAGACAACATTCATAGTTCGACGGGAACTTGCATCGTGTTTAAATTACGCACAATATATGCTTGTATTATTTATTTGTAAGTAACCCGGCAAGCAACAGTCATCCTGGCATGAGCAGGCCCGCTCCAATTCTCCTAACCATTCCCGTAAGCCGTTTATTCACCCAACCCCATACATTGCGTCCGTTCTTGTAAAACTTCATCGGTATACTTCGCCGATGACTCATGAACTACATACAACCTGATTCCTTTAAAAACAGGGATATGTAGGCAGCTCAAAAACCAGGGTGCGGCCCAACTCTCTTCGCACTGTTTCGCTCGGTCAAAATCGGTTATCATATCTTTACCCAAAAAATCTTTCATCCTTCCCGGGTAAAGAGGGCCAGCTGTTGATACCCAATTTTTCCTCAAATTATTTTTAAAATTTGCATATATACTCTCAAAAAAACTTTTTATAATAATTGGTATTTTTCCATAATTTTTCATATTTTTTACTAATTTTCTTTTCTAATTTATTCAGTACTTTATATTCAATAATTAACCATAAATTACATTATAAATTATTTCAAAATATTTCCTAGCCCAATATATCATTTTTTAATCCTATTAGGATTTAATTATTTCACAAATTAGCCAATTGGCATTATTTGGCTATAATTATAACATTTTTTGTAATTATAGCCTAATTGTACATTTTATACCATTTTAATTCAATAATCCGTCATTTTATATTTTTAATGCTAGTTAATTACCTTAATTTCACTTATTTAGCCTTAATTTCATTTTATGTAATTATTAGCTATTTTTATTAATTACTTTATCTATTTAATTAGGTATTTAGTAATTAGCCCCTTCCTATTTAAAATCTA
Source organism: Nicotiana undulata (assembly GCA_005239495.1). Lineage (NCBI taxonomy): Eukaryota > Viridiplantae > Streptophyta > Magnoliopsida > Solanales > Solanaceae > Nicotiana > Nicotiana undulata. The sequence continues at coordinate 9,920 of ML296222.1, forward strand.
GCCTAAATCAAACCTGACCCCAACCCAATTGAGACCAACCCAATACCCAATTCAAATAACCCAATAACCCAAGCCCAATCTCTATCCTTCCCGACCCAATACCCCACTTTTGATTTGGAACATTGATTAATTTTAATCAACGAACTAGATCCGTTCTTTCCTAATTAAACCCTAAATACTACCCTTCCCCCATTCTCATTTACCTCTAATTCTCACCGCCGTCCTCTTCTCTCATGTCTCTCAAACGCTCTCTGCTAGAACCGCCATGGTTCTCACCGGTCGTTGCCTTGCCGGCCTTTATGGTGGTCTCACCACTCTCCTACCCTTATGACTCTCCTACCTACGCCGGGTATCACTGCCTTGAGGCCCTCAGAGGAACCAGAAGGTAGTTCACTCACCTCCCATGGTTTCTCATGCCGTTTTCCGACCATCCATGGTCGTCCGAGTAAGATCCTGTTATTACCGGCTAGAACCAGTGGTTCTCAAGCCGTTTCTCCTTCTCTTTGCGTTGTCTCTATGAAACCCTAATTGTTAGCCCCAGATTTTCTTAGACCTACAACAGATCTGGGCGTGTTATGAGTTATTCTATTATTTCTTTATAGGTTTTCCGATTTTCCCGAAAAATGACTCTTCATCTTCGAAACTAGGGTTCTTAAACCTCTTTTCAAATACGGGTTTCCTTCTGATTTTTTATGGTTTTCATCATATTTAAACGTTTATCTAAATTTCTCTCTTTTTATCCGAGTTTTTTTATGTTTAAAGCCCTAAGCTTCTTAGTTTAATCTATGATTCTGAGTCCGTCTTTGAGTATATGCTCGATTAACCTACATATGTGTTTGCTTCTCATGAGCATCATGTGATTCTGTGATTTTTACCCTATGTTTTCTTGTTAGGGTTTCTGATTTTTAATCATTCTTGCCTATATCATGACTATTCTGTTCATTTGAACTACGCTCTATATGAATCCCTAATTTTTATGATTTTACCCTACCCGACTTCTTAGGGTTTATGATTTTTATGGATTTTATTCCGTTTGTTCTCATAATTTGTGCTAATTTCTCCCAAAATCAGTAATACTTTCTATTTGTGAGTCCCTGAATCCTTGTGATTAATTCTTCACTAATCTCGCATAATATTCTCTACTGATTTTTAACTTGTGAAATATTTTCTAACCTTATTCTATGGTCAATTGTGCTATTAATTGATTTTAAGCATTTTCCTTAATTAAAGCATGATGAACCTAGTCTCTATTATGTGTGATATACTTGTATTATACCTATGTTGTTTCCTTATTGATTATACTCAGCCTCATACGATTCTCTTGCCTTATTTTACCACTTGTCTATTACCGTTTGAGTTGGACTCGTTAATTAAAGTGAGTCCTTATACTAATTTGATTCTAATTGGTACTTATTTCTATAATTACTACTAAACTATGATTCTTTCCTTATTATATACTTAGTTTTAAAATATAAATACATTGCTCTTTTCATTAACACAGACACGAACACATTGTTCAAAACTCTCTCTTACACAAAAACTCTCTTCTGCTCTCTTTTCTCTAGTTACTTGCTCCTATTCTAAGTTAGCCGGTTGTAAACCAAGGCTGACTACTGTACTCTTGGGTCCTTCACTCTGTGTTTTCTCTCTTCTATACCGGTATGTCCTGATTCTAGTTTAAGTACCAAAATCAATATGTTTCTTTTGCTACTTCAATTCATCCTATTTCTATTATGTTTTTTTACTTATGGTTGTGCTGTGAAGTTTGTACTTGACCTGGCTGCATTATTATTCACTTAGCATGTTATGTACTCCCCTCCCTTAGACTCAACATGCTTATGAGATGTTATCGCCCTTCTAGTATACTTCAATGTGATTCTGCCTACTTATCTTTCTCTGACTACTGGCATGAACTTTTCTGTGGAAAAACAATTTGCACCCTATGTTATTTGGTTTTGAGTAATGCTGAAGTTCATTCTATATCCTTAATCTCTGGATTCCCCCTAGCATATTGCTGATTTTGTACTTAAGTGTTTCTAAAACTATGTGCTTACCTATGTGCCCTATTTTCCCCCAATCCCTCATTACCCCTGTTTGGTGTTGCTGAACCTGCCTTGGTTCTGTGTTTCTTAGGCTGTGTATGAACCTGTTTTGGATGCTATGTCTAGGCTGTTGCTTATTACTCTACTCTCTTTTTCAAAAATTGTTTTGCTACATAACTCTGTAATTATTTACAAAATCTGTCAAACAAGTCTCTTTTCAAACTGGTTTGCCACTCAATCTTTTCAAAACTATATCAAGCACTTTCACTATATTCTTAGACCCCTTAAGTTCTGCCCCTTTTGTGTGAGCATTGCCTTGGGACCCTTGAGCTCCCTCTGAACTTTGACACACAAGAGCTGGCCTTTCCACACTGCACTTACTCCACCTTGGCTATGAAATCTTGGTGTGAGCACTGCCCGGGATCCTTTGAGGTCCTTAGGGAACTCTGACACACCCAGGTTATGAGAAAGGTTGTGAAACAAGATTTGGCATTGAGGACCTGGAAACTTGGGCCTATTATGAAGGTTCCCTATAGTTAACTTCTTCTTTTCTTACTTTTAGTTATGAAATTCATATTCAGAGGTTTGTAATAATTATTGTAAAAACTCTTTGGGGATGGATAGTGAAAAGGGATGGGTACTACGCATGCTATAGTTATCGAAGGGTAGAAAACATGTCCTTAGGTTTATATTCTTGATTGTGCATTAGAAACCATGCCTCTTAGGTCCTATGTCTATTGTTTTCAGCATATGCATACTCATATCACTTATAAATTTATGTGTTAAAACATGCTAATAATTAGTACTTTGCTATTATGACATACGCTGCCATGTACACTTAGAAATCATGATTTAGGATTAAAAAAACAACGCTAATAAACAGGTTGTTCCATCTCTTCTGCATATTCTGAAAGCATGTTCAACTACTGCAACACTTATGCATTTAGAAAAATCCTGCTTAGGTCTTGCATGTATGTCATTTTGCATTTTTGTGTGCATTAGATATCCTGCCATTAGGATTGCATCCACATTCGCTTAGGCACCTCTAGTTAATCAGGGATAAAAATAGATTCATCCAGCTGATAACAATTCCTGAATCCTGGACATTTAGAACAACATGTTTAGTGATATAATTCAAACAGTTTGTTTAATAATCCTGGTAACTATTGAGCACTGTCCCATGCCTAGACAAGCCTTAGGGGATTAAAGTCGTTAAAAAACTGGAAGTCTGCTTCTTTATGTATACTGCTTAACCATCAACAGGTTTAAAACCAGTAGGCAAAACTGATTAGGACTTCCTCTCTAAGTTATGAAATCAAATGTTCTTCTTTGTAATTTTAAAATCGCCTATATACCATGCTTTAGGATTCTGAATTAATATAGACCTTAACTGTGTATGAGTCGTGCTGTCTATTTGCATTACTTGTGGAGGTATACTTGGCCTTCTATATGTTTTTCTGTGATCCCATTTAAATGCAGTCCTATATGTTCTGTCTGTCGCCTTAGCATTTTCTCCCTTTAAACCTGAGGGTCCACCTAGAACTTCCTTTATAGGTAGAGGTCCTAAACTTCTCCAGGACCATTAGGAAAGGGACGGGTAACAGCACGCAATAGAGGTCGTTGACCAACACTCGCTCTAATTACCTTTACGGGGTGGGAAGGGTAAGTATTGACATGATGACCGGTGCGTTAATACCACGTGTAGCCCCTCTTTGAGGAGTGATATACCGGGTATTGCATTGATGTGATCCATATTACAAACAACCTAGGACATCCCTTATTCCCCCATATGCATATTTAGATTATAACTTCCTCAAAAACCTTACTTAGTCATCAAATATTTTCAAAACTTTAAGTAACACATGTGTGCTTAGACTGCGAGTCTTTCAAAACCTTTTGCTTGACTTAGACATTAATTGCTTATTCGCTACTTGCTTAAAAATTCACAAAGGTTTTTGGCCGAGAACCACAGTTGTGGATTCTGAGGGGTGCCTAATACCTTCCCCTTAGAATAATTTCAAGCCCTTACCCTGTCTCTGGTTATCAAATCAATGTCTATAAATGACCCCAAATAGGTGCCCCAACGCACCTTAAAATCGTTAGGTGGCGACTCTTCAAATCTTTCTTAACCCTTTCCAAAAAGAAAATGAGTTGTCCCAACAATGTCAAAAACCCTTTACCGACCCGAAAGGAGTTGGAAAAAGGGGGCGCGACACCAAGCATGGCAAAAATCAGAGTAGAAGTGGATCTGCTTAAGACACCACCTCAATGTGTATTTGTTGGTCAAGAGTATGATGATTCACCTCTCAAAGAATACACTCAAAAACTAGAATATGAAGGGGTCCCAAAATATTGCAAAAATTGTAGGAAAATTGGTCATTACATGATCAATTGCAGGGCTTTTGAAAAAAATAAAGCTGAAAGTAAAGAAGAAGAAAAAGCTCAGAATGAGGAAAAAGACAATCAGTTAGCCACAGAGAAAGAGGGGAGCAAGTCTGCTAAGAACAGTAATGAAGAATTCCAAAATCTGTCAAATTCAGAGACCATTCAAATACAGCAAAATGAAGAACCAAAACTCAAAAGAAAAAGGATAGAAAGAAGAGGACCAAGCAGAGGAAAACAAAAAAATTCCAAAAAAGAAGAGCAAAGTTTTGTTCAAGCCGGCCACCAGCAAAAGAAGAAAAAAGTGTGATTCAGCTGTCACACCTCCTTTTTCACCCGGTAAAGGTAATAAGGGAGTTTTTCTACTTTAAGTGACATTATTCGATTTTTTGGATTTATTTTATTTATTCAGAGTCGCCACCCGGATTTTTTACGGTGTTTCGGGACACCATTTATTTATGAGAAATCCCAAAACCGAGAATTTTGACTCTGTTTAAATTGTGTGCGAGCCAGAAATCCGGGTAAGGAATTCTATTAACCCGGGAGAAGGTGTTAGACATTCCCGAGTTCCTTGGTTTTAGCACGGTCGCTTAATGATTAAACTTGGCCTAAATTGTTTAATTACTGCTTTTATACCTATATGCATTTTTAATATATTTTTAACGCTTTTATTATTCACTTGTATTTAAAGAGTTATTTTGAGACGGGTCACGTATGCGTAAAACCCGTTAAAAATTAAGATCTGTCAAAAATCACGTCACAGGGACGTGTACATAATTCTCGACACTGAACTTATTTAAAGAGATAAATAAAGTTACACAAGCGCGTATTTTTGTTTTGTTGTAAAAAAGAAACCGAAATAACGTCACGTGAGCGTGTACGTAATTCCGATAATTTTTTAAATCCGTTCCTAAAGGTGTCTCTACGGGTGTTCATTTTAATCTTTATTTGTGTTACGTAAACATATACAGAATTTGAGAAAAAGGTATATTTTAGTTGTTTTTATTCAAATATATGCAAACATATACTTTGATCATTAATTTTGTTTTCTAAGTCTAAAGTAGTCACTATCTAAAAGACATTTGAGATTCACTATTGTGAGCGCGTGATTTTTGCTCACCATCTCATCCTATAAAAATCTCAATAAATCAATTGATTTCATGAATTTTTGTTGATTTCTATTGATTAATTGTGAATTATCTGCATCGATTAACTGCAAATTATTTGCGTTTGCATATCTATAATTCATCTTTTTAAATTATTAAAATTGCATCACGAAATCGCGAATTTATCATTTGTAATTAATTGAATAACAAACGAATGACGATTGGTTGATGTAATGTAGTCTTGATAACTAATTACTCAAATTAATCATTTTACCCCAACAAATTGTGGATTTAAATAGGACTATTAAATTAACTATTATATTTTTAATTAGTCTATAATTAAACAAAAATGAGATCAATTTAATTATTATATTTTTTTTGAATTTAATTAGATTTGATTTTAATTAGACTAATTGAGTTTAGTTTAGGCCTAGAATAGTAAAAATCGGACCTGGGCTAGATTTACCCAGGCCCAAAGCTCAATTCCTAAACACTCAAATGACCTAAGCCCAAATCCCCACCCGGCCTGGCCTGCCCCACTGTCCAAAACGACCCCGTTTTGCCCCCTCTTATCCCTAGCCATTGGATCTCATTGATCCAATGGACCTAAACCCCACAACCCAATAATATTTAATTGTTCCTTAAGCCCTACCCCCCATTTAGTTAGAAGTCTAATACCCTACCCCTTTTCATCTCTCTCCCTTCTCCCTTAGATACCCGCTGGAACCACCGTAGGTCCGCCCCTCCTCCGCCGTACTCCG
>ML296223.1:0-12208 GCA_005239495.1 Nicotiana undulata
TCATCTATCATTTTAATTGCTTTCTAGGTTAGTTTATATTTTCTCATTTAGTTATAAACAATTGTCAAAAACCCAAAATCATATTTGTTTGGCACTGCACGATAAGTGATAATTCTCTAGCGTTCCTAAACGCCCTCATATTGTTCTCTGTGGGATTCGACCCCAACCTTGTTGGGTTACTATATTTGACAACGATCGCTTACATTCTTTTAAGGTGTAAATTGAGCGTATCATAGACTACTCCTAATTCTAGGTGTAATGCTCAAATAAGCTAGGACTATGAATATCTTCCTAATTTGTGTTCAATTTTGTTATATCTCGAAATAGATTGAGGTTGCTAGGGATTACAGATTATTATAGAGTCTAAACGAGCGCAATTAAGGTATGTTGGCTAAAATTCCTCTTTCGGAATGAAATTCCACAATGTTTTCCAAAGGTTTAAGTACAATCGGCTCGAAAATCCTAATTTCTATATTCCTGGAAATCCCGTATGAACTTACAAACTTTATTACTTCGAATGAGCCTATTATCGAAAGATATATGTTTAAAGTATGGTTTGTTTAAAAACAAAATGATATTTCTTTGAGTAGTATTCTAAATGACAACTAGTATACCGATTGGGTGAGGAAAACCAGATATGCTTAAAAGTGTGTTTCGTTGTTGATAATCTATAAAGGTGTTGAAAATGAATTGAATGAACTGGAAAAGAGTAATTCAGGAATAATTGGTGTATTGCTTGTTTATGACTTTGATGTGTGTTTCTATTGCTAGTTGGTATGCCCTAATCTTTGAGAAGAAACCTTTTGTGTATAAAGTTTCAATTGCTGATGAACTTTATGTATGTGATTTCTAAAATACTTGTATGTTGGAAATGAGTGGTGATCCTTGATACTGAAAGAAGGGAAAGTATGGAATACGAAATACGGCCATCGTGCCATGAATAGAGAAACTTGAAAAAGGCCCAAAGAGCCGAGGAAATATTGCTATTGTGAGAGGTTGAAAATGCTAACAAATATTTGTACAATGTGAACGATTTCTGAGATGGATACATTTATACATATGCGTTACCTTTGTGTGCAAACTAACAAAAAAAAATTTTGGGAGTATCATTAGCAAAACCGAGGAAGGGTGGGTCATAAGGCCCACACCTGAAACCACACGTGCCGGTGTAGGGGTGGATTGTGGATTGTGATGGTTCCCCTGAATTTGGATGAAATTGGTACCTATGAATTGGAAAATGAGAGAGACCAAACCACACGGCATATGTGGGGAGACGGCTTAGCTTATCGGGTCGAGATCAGACTCCATGTTGCGCACATAGTGGTACTACTCTTGTAACAACTTTCCTTCGCATCATATGTCAAACCACATTGCCCGTGGGGAGATGTCCTAGCCGATCGGGCGTGATCGGACGCCGTGCTAACAAAGACGGTGGAATATCGGTGCTAATGATCTCCCAGCCAAATTTATATATGGTTTTTTACACGCACACACACACACATACACACACACACACACACACACACACACACACACACATATATATATATATATATATATACTATTTTCGTACACTGAAAATCGTTATGCTTCAATTGGCTATTTTAATATTGTTGGTTGTGACTTGTTGTTTCTATGTGTTGTGTTTGCCTTTATGGATACTCTATTTTGAAAGATGATTTTGGTTGTACATACTAGTGCTATTCGATGGTACTAACGTCCCTTTTGCCGGGGGAGCTACATCCCTTTTATGGATGTAGGTGACTCTGTAGCTGGTAGCGCGGATCGTAGGTAACAGTGCCTTCTCCTTCTCCCCACAACAGTTTTGATGAGCCCCGCTTCCTCCCGGGGTCATGTGTAGTATTTGTTGTACTTCTTTTGTAAAACCCACTAAATGTTGAGGTATAGTCGGGGCCTTGTCACCGGCATTTTCCTATTCCTCATCAGTTTTATTTAGAGGCTCCGTAGACAAGTTGTGGGTGGCGTCGGGTGTTGGAATTAAACTAGAAATATTAGTGTTTGGAAAATATGTTTTTCATCATATCTATAAAAATTGTAATATTCTAGATATTATGGTTGAATCTGCTAATGAAAACAAAATGGAAGTTAATGAAATATTTATAAAGTATGATTGATGGAATTTATAAATTAATCTTGGGCAGATTGAAACCTAGCAGGCGTGCTCAGTCGGGTTTACTCGGTTGAGCGCCGGTCGCGCTCCTTGGTTTTGGGGCGTGACACTTACCTCATTTCGAAGTCCACTTCCTGGTCCAGAATTCACTAATAGCCCTAAATTGGTGCTGAGCAATCTGAAACTACCCCAAGGTTGTACACACTAATCAATATATGCTCAAAAGTTTATAATGTAACTATTAGTGTAACTACCCAACCCAATTGGAAGATTCCTAAAATCACCTTCGGCCCCACTTACCTGGATTCCGGAAATTTTCGTAATTAAATGTTATCCATAACCTCACGAACACAAATATATAATTTCAACCCAATTCCATAATCATTTTCGTTGTCTAATCCAATTTTTATCAAAACCTAGATTTTTCAACAAAATCCTATAATTTCCACAATCTACATGTTACAATATACCCATAATCCATGTATTAAACTCGCATTAAGTAGTAATTACTTACCTTAAAATTCTAGGTGAAATGTCCCCCTCCAAGAGCTCCAAAATTGGCTAACCCAAAATGAAATGAGAGAAAATGAGCCTAAGTCCCGATTTAAAACAAGATTTTTCCTAGTTGACCCTTCTTCGCGATCGCAAAAAGGGCCCCGCGATCGCGAAGGCAAGCTGCCAAGGCCCCCAAAAAATGTACGTCAAGAACGCGAAGTTCGCGCGATCGCGAAGGCAAGCTGTTAAAGCCCCCAGAAAATGTACGTCACGAATGCGAACGCGGCGCGATCGCGAAGGACACGCGATCGCCAAGGCTTTCCTGACCAAAGCTTCACGAACGAAACTCCTTTGCAAACATGAAGGGAAATAGGTCAGTTAACCCCCCCCCCCCAACCCAATTTCCTCTACGCGATCGCAGGCAGATGGACACGAACGCGATGTCCAGTGGGTTAGAGCATCGCGATTGTGATCTCTTCATTGAAAACACGTAGCATAAAACATCCCCCAGCCCTATTCATACATCGGGAACGCGGGCGAATATCCATGTTCGCGAAGAAGGAAGCCCGAACCAACAATTCAGTAGTTTTGGACTTAGTTCCGGGTGGTCCGAAACACACCTGAGCCACCCGGAATCCTGTCCAACTGCACTAACAAGACCACAAATATAATACAGAACTTCTTGAACTCTTGGAATGCATAAAACAACATCAAAACCAAGAATCACACCCCAAAACAGAATTGAATCAACTTATGAACTTTAAAATTTTCAACTAGCTCCGAATGCATCGAATCTAACTTTAACTGCTCGGAATGACACCAAATTTTGTGTACAAGTCATAAATCGCCATACAAACCTATTCCTAGGTTCGGAATCCCAAACAGACCTCAATAATGCCAAAGTCTACTTCAAACCAAATTTAAAGAACTTGAAAATCTTCAATGCGCCAACTTTCAACATTAAGCGTCGAAACGCTCCTTGATCACCTGAATCTCGATCCGAACACACACCCAAGTCCAAAATCATCATAAAAAGCTGTTGGAACCATCAAATCTCGGTTCTGAGGACGTTAATAAAAAATTCTAACTAAACTCAACCTTGGCCCTCTTAGGCCACTAATAAGGAACTAAGTGTTCTAATTGCAACCCCAACCCCAACCCTTCCAAACCCAAACCAACTATCTCCAAAAGTCATAAATCAATAAAAGCACACACAGGGAATCTTAATTAGGGGAACCGGTGTCACGCCCCAACCATGGGGAGCGCGACCGGCGCTCTATCGAGTGAACCCAATCGAGCAAGCCTATTAGATGACTACTACCCGACTCATTTGTGATTAAAGAAGGCCCGTTATCATTAGATAAGCAGTGGAAGAATTTTATATATAGGGAACATTACAAGTTTGCCTTACTTCATTTTCCTTACATCATGGTTAAGTTCCCAAATACATACAATTCACAAATTAGTGGAATAAGAGGTTTAAGAGAAATGCAACACAATTCACTGACCCATTCCAATACCCATACATAACCCACGTAAATGTCTACGGAGCCTCTAAGGATACAAAAGACAATTATGATAATGTCGGCAACAAGGTCTTGGCTATACCTCAAAACGTGTAAGCATATAAACAAAAGGGGCATTAGTATTGTCTAATAGTACTAGTATGTAAAGCTAAACACCAATCTTGATAGAAGGAGCAAGGAAACAAATAAAAGGGGAAACAATCATATTGCGCAGTAAAAGCTTAAAACAAGTGCTATAACATCACGTAAGCGATCACACAAGTTCTTGGTTCATTTTTCATCTTGTTAGGTTGGTAATCTTAGTGCCATGTGCCACAATCCTCAATACCACTGTGTTCTTACACAGAGTCCGATCTCGGACCGACAAGCTAGGTCGTCTCATTTGAGACATCATCCTCATCCATGATTTCAACCAATCAACCCAGCACAATTACCACCATGTATACGCCATGGTGTCCGATCACAGCTCGATCAGCTAGGCCATCTCACTTGAGACATCACCCCTTTGAATCGTTCATTTCGATTAACATTTCCTTCCCCTCTTTCATTACATGGCACGAGTAGCCTAATTTATTAAGTCGTTCTTGGCACTTGGTGTATCTTACAATTCAAATTTCCCTTTTATACATTCAAATAACATTATCATCGCATCAATAAGGCCTGTCATATAAGGCATTGCACACATAAGGGAAAGAGCTTGGAAAATCTTAATCACACAGTGGCTTTTCATACGTATCAGCTTAGCAAGCATTATTCAATTCTTGACATGAATTCTTAACCTTTCTCAACACAAATTCTTCATTTACAACACATTTTCATATAGCACGACGACATAATAAACATTTAGAACAAGTATTGGACATGAATATTTCGACACAACATATTAGGGCAGCCAATTCTAGCATGATCAGGTTAGGAACTTACACCAAGTACTCGAACACCAGGGGTTCTATTCTAAGAGGAAGGGAGTTTATCCATACATACCTGAATTGAGCTTTCTTGAAAACTTTAAGATGATCCGGAATTTAGAAAATTCAATCTATTTTGATAATATTGCAAAATTGAACTCAAAATTAGGAGAATAATCGTAATTCTAGCTCACCAGAATATTTTGTCAAACACTATGTGTGCATTACTGTTCTTAGGGCTTTTTATGAAACCTTCTACCATCACTCCATCCATTCTTAGTTCACAATCTTCCCTCCTATTTTAGGAATATATGTATGCAAGAAATATACCCCCCCCCCCACACCCAAATAATTATCTTACCAATTGTCCCCTTTTTAACTAGATTTTCGAATTTAAAGGCTAGGGTATAGATTCTAACCTTCAATATGAGGACCTTCTTGAAATTCTTCAAGTATTTAGCAAGAAATGATGGATATTAGTTTGATGTTTGATCTCTTCTAACAACCCTCTCCCTCACTCTAGAAATATAAGAGAATAGCTCAATATTGTCTATACCATGTGTTTTTAACGGAATAGGGTTAGGACCTAAAATAAGAAAAATGGGTGCCCCGACAGAGGTATGCAGTCGCATATGCGACCGTATAATGTTTATGCGGCACGCAAAGTGACCGCAAAAATAGCCCTCAAGGGCTTGAATTATCTGCCCAGGTATGCGACCAGTATGCGGTCCGCATACCTATTTTGCGGTCGCATAATGCACCGCAGAACTTCCCTTCGCAAAAGTCCAAGATGATTATGCGACCCACAAAGCGATTATGTGATCGCATAATTGGCCCCATAACTGACCTCAAAATTGGTCAACTTTTCTGCCTCACTCCGGCCAATATGCGGTCAACAGAGTGATTATGCGGCTGCATAATGTGCCGCAAAAATGCATTCTTTTGCAAAACATTTCCTTTAGGTCTGTAGCATACTTTTCAATCCAAAAAGTCGCTGCGAAAAATTTTCTATTATTATTACACATATATCTAACTTGGCCCCACAAAATTCCGGGTTTTTAGTTAAAGTTTTTACGTGGCCTTACAACAGAGATCAAGAAAGAAAAATGATTGGTCGGGCCGTTTCATTCTCCACCTCTTAAATAAACTTTCGTCCTCGAATGGGTCTAGAATCATACCCGGAGTGCTGAATAATTGTGGATATCTGCTCTGCATATCCTCCTAGGTCTTCCAAGTTGCTTACTCGACTGGTTGACCCCTCCATTGGACCTTTACCGTAGAAATCTTCTTAGACCTTAACTGATGAACCGTCCTGTAAACAATGGAAACCGGATCTTCCTCATTACCTAAGCTCTCATCTAACTAAATAGTGTTGTATTCTAACATATGCGACCTGTCGTCATGGTACTTTCGGAGCATAGACACATGGAAAATCGGATGAACTCTCGATAGTCTGGGAGGAAAATCAAGCTCATAAGCAACCTCCCTAACTCGCCTCAACACCTCAAATGGGCCAACAAATCTTGGGCTCAACTTGCACTTGTTCTCGAAACTCATGATACCTTTCATTGTCGAGACTTTCAAGAGAACCTTCTCGCCCCCATAGATGATACATCACACGCCATTTGATCTGGGTAACTATTCTGTTTGGACTACACTATGCGAAGTCTCTCATGAATCAATTTTACCTTATCCATGACATCTTTCACTAAATCAGTGCCATTAACCTAGCCTCACCGGGCTCAAACCATCTGATGGGCGAACGATATCGACGACCATATGAAGCCTCGAGTGGAGCCATCTTGATGCTGGACTGATAACTATTGTTATATGCAAACTCAACAAAAGGAAAGAAACGTTCCTACTACCTTCCGAAGTCAATCACACACGCTCTTAGCATATCCTATAGAATCTTAAATGTCCGCTCTGACTACCCGTCAGTTTGAATGAAAGGCTGTGCTGAGATCTACTTGGGTACCCAAATCGCTCTGTACGGCTCTCCAAAAATGCAAAGTGAACTGAGGGCCTCTATCTGAAATGATGGAAACAGTCACACCATTCGATCAAATAATCTCCTGAATGTAAATCTTGGTCGATCTCTCAGAATAGTATTTAGTCACAACCGAAATAAAGTGTGTCGACTAGGTCAGCATATCGACAATTACCTAAACAACATCAAACATCCTCAACGTCCGCGGAAACCCAATTACGAAGTCCGTAGTGATGTGCTCCCATTTCAACTCATTTATAACCATCTAATGAAGTAGGCCACCTGGACTTTGGTGCTCACACTTACTCAACTATGTTCTTCTTCATCGGCCGCCACCAATAGTGTTGCCCCAGGTTATGAAACATCTTTGTAGCACCTGGATAAATAGAATACCGAGAATTGTGTGCCTCCTCCAAAATCTTCTCCCTTAGTCCATCAACATTAGGAACACATAGGCAACCCTGGAGTCGCAGAACACCATCCTTACGGATAGTAAACTCCTTGGAACCACGCTGTAGTACCGTCTCTCTAAGGACCAACAAGTGCGAATCATCGTACATACGAGCTTTGATCTACTCAAATAATGAAGACCAAACCATAACACATGCATGAACTCAGTTGGGCTCTAAAATATCCAACCTCACAAGTATGTTAGCCAAGGAATGAATTTCCAAAGCCAATGGCCTCCCATATGCTTAAATGAATACCAAACTACCCATGCTCTCAGCCTTTCTGCTCAAGGCATCCGTAACCACATTCGCCTTGCCCCGATAATATAGGAGAGTAATTTCATAATTTGTTAGTAACTCAAGCCACCTGCGCAGTCTCAAATTCAGATCTCTCTGCTTAAACAAATGCTGCAAGGTACGATGATCTGTGTAAACCTCGCAGGACACCCCTAAAGATAATGCCTCCAGATCTTGAGAGCATGAACTATGGCGGCCAACTCCAAATCATGTACGGGGTAATTCTTCTCATGTGGATTTAGATGACGTGAAGCATATGCAATAAATTGCCCCTCCTGCTTCAATACACAACCCAAGTCAACGCATGAAGCATCAGAATACACAATATACACCCCGAACCATAACACCAATGATATAGTCCATGCAATATTGAGCTTCTGAAAGCTTGCTTGACAATCATCAGACCATCTAAACGGAACACCATTCTGGGTCAACTAATCAAAGGTGTTGCAACAGATGAGAAACCCTCCATAGACTGAGGATAATAACCTACTAACCCTAAGAAACTCTAGATCTCGGTTGCTGCGGTAGGACAAGGCCAACTTTGGACTACCTCAATCTTCTTGTGATATACCATAATACCCTTACGTGATACAACATGGCCCAAGAAGAATCTAACTAGAACTCGCACTTGATGAACTTAGCATGTAGTTCTGCTCCTGCTAGGTCTGAAACACAACTCTCAAATGCTTCTTGTCCTCCTCCACACTATGCGAATAGATCAATATGTCATCAATGAAGACAATGAAAAATAAGTCAAAGTATGGCCTGGAGACCCGGTTCATCAAATCCATAAACGCCGCCAGGGCATTGGTCAAGCCAAAGGACATCACTAGAAACTCATAGCAGTTCTAGTTTGGAAAGTCGTCTTCGAAACATCCGAAGCACGAATCTTCAGTTGATGCTACCCTGATCTCAAGTATATGTTAGAGAACACCCCGGCACCCTTCAACTGGTCAAACAAATCATTAATACGCGACAACGGGTACTTGTTGTTGATGGTAACTTTGTTCAACTGGTAGTAATCAATGCACATCTTCATACTCACATCCTTTTTTTTACAAATAATACCGGTGCACCCCAAGGCGACACATTTGGCCTGACGAACCCTTTCTCTAGCAATTCCTCACGATGTTCCTTAAACTCCTTTACCTCTTTCGGAGCCTTGCGGTACGATGGAATAAAGATAGGATGGTTACCTGGTGCCAAATCAATGCTGAAATCGATATAACGATCTGGTGGCATGCCTGGTAGATCAGAAGGAAATACATCGGAGAAATCCCTCATCACAAGCACTGAATCAATCATGGGAGTCTCTTAGTAGTATCCCGAACATAAGCAGATAGGCAAAGAAACCCTTCTCAACCATATATCGAGCCTTCAAGAAAGAGATAACTCGACTAGATATACAGATAGATGAACCCCTCCACTCAAATCTAGGCAACCCTGGGATTGCGATAGTAATAGTCTTGGCATGACAATCAAGAATGGCATGGTACGGAGACAACCAGTCCATGCCCAAGATCACCTCAATGTCGGTCATGTCGAGCAACAGAAGATCTTCTCTGGTCTCATAAGCATAGAAAGTCATAATACATGACCGGTGAACCCGATCCACAATAATAGAATGCCCCACTAGCATAGACACTTATACAGGAGCAACTCACGAGAGACATCCATATAATAATCAAATAGAGATGAATCATATGAATATGTAGACCCTGGATCAAATAGTACCGAAGTATCCCTATTGCAAATAGAAATAATACTTGTGATCACGGTGTCTGAGGCTACTACATCTGGTTGGGATAGAAAATCATAGAACCTAGCTAGAGCACCACCTGACTGGTCTCCACCTCTAGGGAGACCCATACCCACCTTACCTCTAACTATGGTCGGCCGAATGGCTGACATAATATCTGGTATGGTGATCATGGGCTGATGGCCCTACTATACTGCCTTGCCTTGATGTCTGGGGAAAAATCTCCTCACATGACCAAGCTTCCAGCACTCGTAGAAACCTCTCCGTGCGGAAGATAACTAACCCTGAGTCTTACCCTAGGGACCTGAAAACCCACTGGAAGAACCTTGAATAGTCGCTGAATGGTAGGATCTCTCTGGAATGGCAGTGAAATAGGGCTGCATTGGAGCACCCCGAGAAGGTGGTGTGTGATGACCCAAAAGGTCATCCTAAGTAATTCCAGCTAAATCTGTGTTCCGAGGCCTTGAAAGCCTCTATTAATCTCACCTCGATATGCGTGCGCAGCCCGGGCAGGTAGCCGGGAGACTTCCATGTGAAAACTTGATAAAAATGGGATTTTTGAATTGAATAATTGAATAAAGTTGACTTTGGTCAACATTTTTGGTAAATGGATCTGGACCCGTGATGTGACGGTCTGTAGGAAAATATGGGACTTGGGCGTATGCCCAGAATCGAATTCCGAGGTCCCAAGCCCGAGAAATGAACTTTTTAAAGAAAATTGTTTTCTGAAAATAATGAAGGCTTTTGAAAATGAATAATTATGTGAGAACCGTGTTACCGGGCCCGTATTGCGGTTCCGGAGCCCGGAACAGGTTTGTTATATGTTATTTGTCCTATCTGTGGAATTTGGTGTAAAACGGGCTTGATTTGGTTGGTTTCGGATCCAAGTGAGGAAAAATGGAGTTAATGAACTTGTGGGATTTCTAAAGGATTTTAAATTTGGCTTGAGAGGTGATTTTATGCTCCCGAGGTCCGAATGAAATTCCGTGACCGGGAATAGTTTCGTTGTGTCATTCATAACTTATCTGCAAAATTTGAAGTCATTCCGAGTGGTGTAAGCCGGTTCGGCGCGTTGAGGTGAATTCTAGAATTTCAAAGTTCTTAAGTTTGATCAATTTGGTTTTGGAGTTTAATTCATTGTTTTGATGTATTTTGGTGGTTTAATTATTTGCACAAGTCCGTAGGATGTTTATGAGGTTGTGTGTGGAATTAGTTTTGAGCCCCGAGGGCTCGGGTGAGTTTCGGATAGGCATCGGAGTGCAAAAAGCAGGAAACAAATCTTGTGTTCCTCAAGTTTTCTGGTGTCTGATACCTCCTTCAGTGCGATCGCAGATTCCTTCCTGCGATCGCATAGCATTGGCATGTGATGGGGTCTGATGCACTATGCGATCGCACTTGCTTCTCCGCGATCGCAAAGTGTAATATGTAGGAAGGGGGCTGGGGGGTTAGTTATTCAATGCGAACGCACCTCAAAGGGCGCGATCGCGGAGGGTCCAGGGTTAATGCAGTGTGAACCAGGTCGGCTGCTGCGAACGCACATAGGTTAGCATAGGGCCTGGGGCTGGGTAGAATTGCCCGGTGTGATCGCACAAGGGCCTCTGCGATCGCAGAGCTTAAGCAACTTACCTCTATGCGATCGCACCTCATATTCCGCGATCGCATAGAATTAAAAATGCCCAGTTATATTTTTAACCCCAAAACAGACCCATTACGGGTCACTCCCATTTTTCACTTCCCCCTTCTTCCTCAAACCCACCCATAAGCGAAAATCAAGCTCCCCAACTGCCATAACTCCATAGGTAAGTGCTTTTGACCTCGTTTCCTCTTAATTTCTTCCACTAATCACTAGATTCTAGGCCTAAAAACATGGAAATTAAAGTAGGAATTAAGGATTCTAGGTAAAGTTGGATTTTTAGAATTTTGAGTAATTCAACCTCCATTTGGGGTCGAATCTTAACACAAATCATATATTCTAACTCGTGGGGTTTTGGGTGATCGGGTTTTGGTCCGAGCCTCGTGTTTGGACCAAGCGGGCCCGGGGTCAACTTTCGAAATCTTAGGAAGCATGCTTTGAAATAAATAATTAGGCTATGAGTTTCATTTATTGAGCCATTATTGATACACTTGGGTTGATTATGTCTAGATAATACCGTTCCGGAGTCGGATTCTAAAGGAAAGGCTGTGATCGAGGCTTGACTTGCAATTTTTGGAGCCGAGGTAAGTGTTTGGCTTAACCTCAGCTTGAGGGATTAGGTATAGAGTCTTATTTGCTATGTGCAACTCATGTCCAACGTATAGGCGTGGTGACGAGTGCCTATGCGTTGCGGTCAAGTATGCCCGTGAGTCAATTGTGATGAAATTTGCTATGTTCTTAATATTCCCCGCACTATGAGTAAATTATGAATTAAAAGTGATACTTGATGTTGTTTCATGACGTGGAGAGTTATTGAGTTATTTGTTCCAGTTGAGGCTTACACTGTTGAAATTGTATTACTGATGCGAGGTTGGTTATAGCTGAGACCCTTGTCGGGAATATGTGGATGTTGTAAATGATGATTTCTCCTCGCCGGAACAATAGAATTGTATTGAATATTTCCATGCACTTGATACTTCGTGTTGTTGACTTTCATATTATTGTTGCCTTGTGTTT
>ML296225.1:0-19303 GCA_005239495.1 Nicotiana undulata
AGTTCATAGTCCTCTCCAATAAGGTGATCCTTCATTCTATTCTTCCACCAAGAATAATATTGGTCGTTGAAGAGTGGTGGCCTTACAGTTGATTGACCTTCCCATTTCCCAGGTGGTGGACTCATCTTGATCTTTTCCTAGTTGTTAGCCTCTTCAAGGATAACCCGCTCTGATACCAATTGATGTTTTAGACTTCAATACTACATAATATTACAAGTTAATTGTGCAGTACCCAATTTTCGAGTGTTGTCTAATAAGAAGAACCTGGTTCTTCTTAGTATACTACTTACTACTGTTTGCGGAATAATTAAGCAGTAATAGTAAAGACACAGGGATTTTTACGGGGAAAACACCTGGCTCAAAAGGTGAAAAAACCACAACCTACTCCTTAGTAGGATTTGCTCAAACTCTTCACTAAAACTCTGAGCCAAAACGGACTTACAAAATAAACTCTTTTGTAATCCTAGGACTAACTCTAATCCTCTTTTTATCAACTAGCCTCTAGCTAATTTCTACAAATTTCAAGCTAACTCTAACTTGATCAATTTGTACCTATTACAATTGCTTCTATGAAAGCTGAAAAGATACAATGTTAAAACTCCTACTACAATCAACTAGACTCAATACACAAACAATGGAACTGTTTCTTCTAGTTGAACTGTAGCCTTTGTATCGCACAACAATTCTGCTTGCAAAATACTTTGGAACTTTTGCTTCAGAACTTGATTCACTTTAGTACTTGTGTGTCACCTCTTTCAGCAGTAATACATTGATTATTTATAGAGTCCGTTTGTTGAGTTCATGATTCAATTCAGATCCAACTCTTCCTTGGTGAACGAGTTTGATTGTAACTCAACTTCCTTCCTCTATTTCTGTCCTAGCTGAAATCAACTTCTGTCTTCTCTATCAATTTGCAACCTTTTTGTATTAGGAGACATTCTCTTAGTTCTTTGATACTCAGCAATCACTGATATCTCCTAGACTTGTACGATTCTTGTTCCAACTGCTTCATTCATATGTTTGTTATGATGGACCTGGTTCAACTTGTCACCTTTTGTCAATCTTCAAAACTCATTCAGTGACATGGGCCAACAAAATGCAATAATATGATGCTGACAAGACAGTGCTTAGTTTTGCGAATTGAAGGGCAGAGCTTAGACCAAAAGAAACGTTAAGTAAATAATGCTTTAAGAGACAGCGCTTATTCTCGATGAAGAAGGTAAATTAGAGGCAGTGCTTAGCCTCGGAAGGCAGAAAGGTAGACTTATGCAAATGGGGTTAGGGCTTAGCCTCATACAGATGAAGACAGAGCTTAGTCTCGGAAGGCAGAAAGGTAGCCTTATGCAAGTGGAAGGAAGAAAGGTAGCCTTATGAAAATGGAGGTAGAGCTTAACCTCATGCAGATGGAGACAGAGCTTAGTCTCGAAAGGAAGAAAGGTAGCCTTATGCAAATGGAGGTATAACTTAACCTCATGCAGATGGAGACGAAGCTTAGTCTCGGAAGGCAGAAAGGTAGCCTTATGCAAGTGGAAGGCAGAAAGGTAGCCTTATGCAAGTGGAAGGCAGAAAGGTAGCCTTATGCAAGTGGAAGGAAGAAAGGTAGCCTAATGACAATGGAGGTAGAGCTTAACCTCATGCAGATGGAGACAGAGCTTAGTCTCGGTAGGCAGAAAGGTAGCCTTATGCAAATAGAGGTAGAGCTTAACCTCATGCAGATGGAGACAGAGCTTAGTCTCGGAAGGCAGAAAGGTATCCTTTTGCAAGTGGAAGGCAGAAAGGTAGCCTTATCCAAATGGAGGTAGAGCTTAACCTCATGCAGATGGAGACAAAGATAAGTCTCGGAAGGCAGAAAGGTAGCCTTATGCAAGATAAAATAAATGACAGTAGAAATTCTTAGCTGGTAATAAATTGTGGTAATGTAACAGTTGTGAGCGTTGTGATTATAGAGCATCGTTTGTTTGTACTAATAATAAATGTCGGCGAGTGCGACGGTTTTGAGAATCGTATCTTTGACCAATATTTGTCCCTCGGGCGGACAATATGTTTTGGGCTTTGTGCTTGCATCCGAAGAAAAATCGTGAGTTCTATAAATGGGGAGGTTAGTTCGTATCCCCGCTGGCTTTGCTGACTCGTTCTGCTTGATCTGTACGTATCATTGGGGTAGAGTTCGCTAAACAAGGCTGTTTTCAAGAATAAGTATGCATGATTTTGTAAAAATATAGTACAAACATATAATTTAAAATAGTTTAGATGAACCGACGATCGCGACGCGGTTCAAGACATTGCAACCTCTCCTGCTACGGAATTTTGAGGGTCCTCCTCAAAATTCTGTCCCAATTTGATGGGTTGAGGCTTCTGACTATTGCACATGTGACGATCAGCTGAACTTGCTTCAGAATTTTGAGGGTCCTCCTCAAAATTCTGCCCCAGTTTCCAATTGTGGGGGGGGGGGGGGGGAATGAAATTTTTATTGAATTGTGACCGAACTCATAGGGCTGCCTACGTATCCCCTCTTCAATGGGAATCAGGTCAGGCGTAGTTCAATTTACATCATTGATAAAGCATAAAGGATTGCACATAATAGCGTTTGACTGCATCTGAATTGATTGGCTTTGGCTAGACTTCTCCGTCCATCTCTACAAGTATAAGTGCTCTTCCTGTCAGCACTCGGTGAACCATATAAGGACCTTTCCAATTGGGAGAGAATTTCCCTTTGGCTTCATCTTGATGTGGAAAGATTTTCTTCAACACCAGCTGCCCCGGTGCGAACTGTCTCGGCTTGACCTTTTTGTTGAAAGCTCGGGTCATTCTATTCTGGTAAAGTTGCCCGTGACATACTGCATTCATCATTTTCCCGTCTATGAGGGCCAGTTGCTCATAACGACTCTTTATCCACTTTGCATCGCTGAGCTCAGCTTCTTGTATGATTCTTAGGGAAGGAGTTTCTACCTCAGCGGGAATGACGGCTTCTGTACCATAAACTAGCATGTAAGGGGTTGCCCCGGTTGACATGCGGACTGTGGTGCGGTATCCTAGTAAAGAAAATGATAACTTCTCGTGCCACTGCTTGTGATTTTCTATCATCTTCCTCAATATTTTTTTGATGTTCTTATTGGAGGCTTCTACAGATCCATTCATCTGAGGTCGGTACGCTATGGAATTCTTGTGTTTGATTTTGAAGGTCTCACACATAGCTTTCATTGAGTCACTGTTGAGATTGAAACCATTGTCGGTGATGATTGATTCTAGGACTCAAAAACCGACAAACAATACGGTCGCGGACAAAGTCTGCCACGACTTTCTTAGTCACTGCTTTGGAGGATGCTGCTTCGACCCATTTAGTGAAATAATCAATTGCTACCAAGATGAACCTGTGTCCGTTGGAGGCGGTAGGCTCGATCAGTCCAATAACGTCCATGCCCCAGGTAGCGAATGACCAAGGTGAGCTTGTTGCATTGAGCTCATTTGGAGGTACCTTTATCATGTCTGCATGTACCTCACAGCGGTAGCATTTCCGGACGTACTGGATGCAATCTGTTTCCATAGTCATCCAAAAATAACATGCTCTGAGTATCTTCTTAGCCAAAACAAAGCCATTCATATGTGGGCCATAGGTCCCGACGTGTATCTCCTCAAGTATCTTGGAGGCTTTCTTTGCATCGACACATCTCAATAATCCCAAATCGGGAGTCCTCCTATACAGGATTCCTCCGCTGTGAAAGAAGTTGTTGTAAAATCTCCGGAGCGTGCGTTTTTTAACGTGATTTGCAAGCTCTGGGTACTCTCCCTTTACCAAGTACTCTTTGATATCATGAAACCAGGGCTTTTCGTCTGCTTCCTCTTCAACATGGGCACAGTAGGCCGGCTGGCTATGGATCTTTACCGAAATAGGGTCAATGAAGCTCTTATTTGGATGTTGTATCATAGATGACAAAGTGTCCAATGCATCGGCGAACACGTTCTGAATTCTGGGGATGTGCCGAAATTCTATCTTTGTGAACCTCTTTCTCAATTCCTGCACATGGTGAAGATACGGCAGTATCTTGGAATCCTTAGTAGCCCATTCTCCTTGTACCTGATGTATAAGCAAGTCTGAGTCACCAATCACTAGAAGCTCTTGAACATTCATGTCAATGGCCATGCTGAGCCCTAAGATACAGGCTTCATATCCTGCCATATTGTTGGTGCAGGGGAATATGAGTTTAGCAGATACTGGATAATGTTGACCAGTTTTCGATATCAGGACGGCTCAAATGCCGACTCCTTTAAAATTTTCCGCTCCATCGAAGAACATTCTCCAACCGTCATAGGATTCTGCAATGTCTTCTCCTACGAATGATACCTCTTCATCGGGAAAATACATTTTCAAGGGTTCGTACGCTCCATCCATAGGGTTCTCATCAAGATGGTCTGCAAATGCTTGTCCCTTGACGGCTTTCTCAGTCACATAGACAATGTCGAATTCACTCAGGAGGATTTGCCACTTGGCCATCTTGCCGGTGGGCATGGGCTTCTGGAAGATATACTTCAATATGTTGTGTATGCACAGAAGTAGTTCCTCAGCTTCTAGGCTACCCAAGTCATAGCACAGCAGGTACGTTCCAATAGAGAATACCTTGCCTCGTACGGAGTGAACTTCTTACTCAGATAATAAATAGTCTGCTATTTTCTTCCTGTCTCGTCGTGTTTCCCCATAACGCAGCCGAAAGCTCCATCTAATACTGCAAGGTAGAGCAATAGAGGTCTACCTGGCTAAAGTGGTACCAAGATTGGCAGTGTTGACAGGTACTCCTTAATTCTGTCGAAAGCCTTTTGACAATCATTAGTCCATTTAGTTGCACTATCTTTCTTCAGCATATTGAAGATCGGCTCACATATAACTGTGGAATGGGTTATGAATCGGCTGATGTAGTTAAGGCGTCCAATGAAACTCATCACATCTTTCTTGTTCTTTGGCGGTGGTAACTCTTGGATGGATTTGACCTTTGACGGATCCAGTTCTATTCCTCGACGGCTTGCAATGACCCGAGCAATTTCCCAGCGGGAACCCCGAATGCACACTTTGCGGGGTTTAGTTTTAGATTGTATTTCCGCAACCTATTGAAGAACTTCCTTAGATCTTCTATGTGATTAGTAGATATCTTAGACTTGATAATGACATCTTCCACATATACCTCGATCTCCTTATGTATCATATCGTGGAAGATAGTGGTCATAGACCTCATATATGTGGCCCCAACATTCTTCAGGCCGAACGACATCATCTTATAGAAGTATACTCCCACGGCGTAATGAAAGCCATTTTCTCAGCATCTTCCTCATCCATTTAAATCTGATGGTAACCAGCGAATCAATCCACGAATGACTGTAGTTCATGCTTGGCGCAATTGTCAATCAGGATGTGTATGTTTGGCAAAGGGAAGCGTCTTTTGGACTGGACCGGTTGAGATCCCGGTAGTCGACACAGACTCTAACCTTCCCATATTTCTTTGGTACTGGCACGATGTTATCTAACCACGTCGGATACTCCACTATCCTGAGAACCTTGGCATTGATTTGCTTGGTGACTTCTTCTTTGATTTTCAAACTCATGTCAGGTTTGAACTTTCTGAGCTTTTGCTTTACCGGTGGACACATTGGGTTGGTCGGTAACTTGTGAGCAATGATGGACGTACTCAGACCAGTCATGTCATCGTACGACCATGCAAATATATCCTCGTACTCCTTCAAACATTCCGTGTATTCCTTCTTCTGTGATGGCGACAAATGAATGCTGATGCGAGTTTCCTTGACATTTCTAAATCTCCCAGGTTGACAATTTCGCTCTTGTCTAGGTTGGACTTAGGTCTGTTCTCAAATTTCTCGACTTCTTTGACGATTTCGTCAGGTATATCATCTTCTTCTTCTGAATCAATGTGCGTTTGTTGCGTTGCCTCGTTGCATGTCACAATCATCGGTTCATCCAGACAAGTAATAGATATTGATTCATGAAACGTAAAAGTGCTTTTGATAAATAAAAACGTTTTGAACATTTAAGCTCTTATTGCAGAAATAAAATGCGGAAAAGGAAATCATTTAGTAAAAGACAATGAATAATGCTTGTTTAGCCCTGCTACCCCGAGGCTCGTCGGGCCCTGGCTATTCTGATAGTCCAATTCTTGAGAGACGTTCCTCTGCTCACGGCCTGGATGGAAGGGCCTTCCTCCCCATCCTCTCAAAAATGACATAACAATCCATGTCGTCGTCTTCCAGAAATAAGTTCCTCAGCGCTGCAAGTGCTTCTTCTTCCTCTGACCCATAGATAATGTCGGCCTGCTGAAAAGTTTGTTCCAGATGTGGTATTGGCTGGTCCAATGCGTAATAGGGGCCGCACCATGGTGGCGACCAGTCGTTGTACTCTTGCCAAGTATATTCGTATCCCAGACCAAAAGTGGTTCCATGGTTTTTGATCTTTATAAGTTTAGAGATTCTTGTCGAGCCCTTTACCTGGCTCATACCCTCTCTAGTTCATCTTGCTCTCTATCTTGCTATCCCACCATTTGTCTTTATCTATGGCATTGACTCGTTCAATGTGGTGGTAAGTTTCTCCACCCATCTTCCTTCTTCTTTCAACTACTGGAATAGTCTGGCGATTGTAAATAGGATTGCTCCCGTCTCCGTGGATGATTACCTCTTGATGGTTCCATTCAAACTTCACTGCTTGATGCAGTGTCGATGCCACGACTCCAGCGACATGTATCCATGGCCGTCCTAATAGCAAGTTGTAGGACACCGATATGTCTATCACCTGGAAATCGACTTCGAACCATGTAGGCCCATTTGCAAACAGAGACTGATCTCGCCGATGGTGGACCTTTGCAAACCATCAAAAGCTTTCACGTTCATTGACCCTTCTCTTATCTCGTACAGACCTTTGCCCAATTTCTTGAGCGTCGTCAATGGACATATGTTGAGGCTGCATCCCCCATCGATTAGAATCCTGGTGATGAAATAGTCTTCACATTGCACAGTGATGTGCAGTGCTTTGTTATGACCCAACCCCTCAGGCGGCAACTCGTCCTCATGAAAAGTGATCTTGTGACTCTCCAGCACTTGGCCTACCATATTTTCCATTTCCCCGCTGGTGATGTTAACATATGCTTCATTCAACACTTTCATCAAAGCATTTATGTGTGCCTCTGAATTTTGCAGCAATGAAAGAACATATATCTGAGCTGGGGTCTTGTTCAACTGGTCAATGACATAGTACTCTTTGGCCTGTACCTTCCTCCAAAGGTCATCTGGGTCTGTCTCAATAATGGGTGTCCTGTTGGAGGCCTGTTTGCTTGATTCAGCCAAATGTTCTGGTGCGTAGACCCTGCCGGTCCTTTTCATACCCTGTGCTACAGTAGCTTCTTCGACCTTGACCTTGCCTTTTCTTCTTGCCTCGGCTACATAATCCCATGGTATTGCATTGATATGGAAAGGTGGAGTGGTTGACACTGCCACTGTGATTGGTGTAGCTATAATTACCTTGAACGGAACATGTGCCTTAGCAGGTGGCATGACTGCAATCTCAAATGGTGCAGGTGCATTTGCAGTTGGCGTAACTTCGACTTCAAACGGCGCAGATGCCTTTGTGGGTGGTGCTGCTTCAAACTCGAAAGGTACTGACATAGCTACCTCAACATCTCCAGATGGCTGGATCTGGACTATATTAGGTTTAGGGTGACCGCTGGCTTCTTTGGGTCATCACTTTCTATGATCAAACCGATCGATCCCTCTAGGTCCCAGTCTTCTTCTATTTCGATCATGTGGATGCCTCCACCCTTATGGTCTGGGAGTGGATTGATGCGGACGTTGGGAGTGGATTCTTTTGCCACAATGATCTTGTTTTCGATCAAGGAATGTATCTTATCCTTCAAAGAGCGACATTCATCGATGGTGTGTCCCTTCATGCCGGAGTGGTATGCACAGGACTTGTTTGGATTAACCTACTGGGAAGGATTCTCAAGGGTTACGGCAGGGATGTGGTTAACATAACCGGCAGCCTTTAGTTTTTCATACAACTGGTCAATAGGTTCAGCGATGGCAGTGTATTGTTTAGGAGGTCTGCGGTCAAAATTGGGTCGAGGTCTAGGAAAATTTTGGCGAGCAGGGGGTGACTGATAGTAGGATGGTTGAGCGTTATAGGTGTGGTAAACAGGAGTGGGTTGGGAATATATGGGTGAAGTAGGTTGATAGGTAGGTGGTGGGGATGACTGATATGTTGGTGGTGGTTGTTGGTTTTAGGGCGGGGGTGTTTTATAAGTTTGTGGAGGTGTTGGCTGATATGTAAGTGGAGGCGTTTGGTAGGTTTGGTATTTTAGTGGGGATTTGGTTCTCCGTGTAACCATCACGGCTCCCACATCCCTCTTCTTGGACACACCACCAGATTGTAAAGCCTTATTTGTAGCTTGTAAGACTTCAAAATTGGTGACCATACCGATTTTGATTCCTTTTTCGATTCTCTCACCCATTTTGATGATATCAGAGAACTTATGATTCTCGATCACCATCAACCGCTCATAGTATTGTGGATCTTGATCTCGGACAAAGAACTTATTCATCTGTTCTTCGTCTAAGGCGGGCCTGACCTTAGCAGCTTTAGATCTCCAGCGAGTAGCATACTCGCGGAAAGTCTCCATAGGATTCTTCTTCAGATTCTGGATGTAGAACACATCCGGTGCGCTCTCTGTGTTAAACCTGAATCGGTCCATAAAGTCGGACGCCATGCTTACCCAATTCGACCATTTCCTGGGGTCTTGGCTGATGTACCAAGATAGAGCATCTCCTGTTAAGCTCCTCATGAACAGCTTCATGCGGATCTTTTCATCTTTCCCTACTCCAACCAGCTTATCACAGTAGGTCCTCAAATGGACCCTTGGATCACCTGTACTATCGAACATTTCAAACTTTGGAGGTTTGTACCCCTCGGGCAGTTCGACATCGGGATGTATGCAGAGATCTTCATAGTTCATCCTCTCGACTCCTTTGCTTCCCTCAATGCCTTGAACCCGGCTGGTCAGCTTCTTAAGTTCCTCAGCCAAGTTCCTAACGAGAAAATCCTTTTCACCAGACTCAAGTGTGTATGAGATGGGCTGAGTGGAATGCGGCATAGTTTCCACGTAGATGGGGTTGTTGTGATGGCCTGGTGCATGGGTGTAGAGGTGGTCATTTGTGGAGTTTTGTGGTTTTGGGATGAGTAACAGAGTGTTCTTTGGAGTATGGCAGGTCTTGCATTGCGTTGGAAGGGTTTGATTTTTTGGTGGTGTGATAATGGACTGTGGGATGATTTTGTTGCTTCGGGGTGTTTTGAGGAGGTATAGGATTTTGGGTGTTGGGGAGGTTGACGTCTGGGACACTGAGTGTGAATGATAGATTTTCCAGATTTCGAACTTGAACAAGTTATTCCTGGAACTTCAACAACTTCTGTTCTAGCTGCGACATAGTCTCATTCTGAACCCGAATACCCTGGTCGTCAGCAGCCTCTACCCGTTCAACTGTGTTCTCTTTCCTGATGTTTCCTGAATCTTCCATTTTCTTTTTGCCTTTGTTTTGCCTTTGGACGGACTAGGAGGAGGAAAGGGTGGAGGGCCCCTGGATCTTGTGAGGTAGGATGATGAGGCTAGAGTGCACGAACCAACCTTTGGGGAGGGGAATAATAAAAATAAAGAAAACAAAAATAAAAACAAAAGGTAGCCAAGTCAGTGAGGATTATGAAAAATTATTGCGACATTTAAACACATAGTGCGAGAATATAGAGCGTGTCCTAATTTGGGAAGCCTCATTGTACCCGAGGTAGGCTTAGCGACAAATAAAATTGGAGAACTGAAATGCCAAAATGCCTCATTTCACTAATGTAAAAATAGACGAATCTAAAATGACACTAAATAAGCAGGAAATAAAATCACTAATGGCTATTGGCCTCATTACATTGATAAAACGAAAAAAGAAATCCTATCTACTTGGTCCCAGAAGGACCTTCCCCAGATTCGGCATCATTGATTCCCTCGAACAGGTTCCCCAGCTCGCGAAGTCCTAGCAGTATATGCGCTCTGGCTAGATGTCCACCTTCGTTCCCCTCAGCCTTTTGACAGTATTCAACCTTCTTGAGGAATTTACCCTCCAGCTCGACTATGCCTCGTTCCAAGTATCCCAACTTTCTATTAGTACTGACAGCCATGTCTTTCCATTCTTCAATCAACTTCTTGTTGGACTCGTGTATCTCGCGGTGCTCGTTCTCGCATTTACGGATCCTCTTGCGCAGTTGATTGTACTTGACCTGAGCCTCGACCGTTTTGTCTATGATCCTGTGGCCTTGGATGAACCCCGGCCTGCCTAGACCATCCCAGTTGTCTTCCAACCACCCCGAGTAGAAAGATGTACAGCATGTGTGATATCTGTCTGGTTCAATTGTGTCTTTTTCCATTATGATCTTATAGTGCCACATGTGTTGGGCTTGGCACTTATGATGAGTATCATCATCCTGAAAGTCGGCTCGGAAATGGCTCATCTTGTCGACCCTTGGTATGACTTGCTTTCTGCCTGCTTGTCTCATAACCCGGAGAGGGACGTAAGGATATGTTCCTCTCAGACCAATTAGTATCAAGAACGGTGCATCCCTGGACCGGACAATGAATTCTTCTGTTGGAAACCACTCGAACATTCATTGAACTTGTTCCTCAGTTAGATTATCGAAGAACTCCGCCCATTCTTTGGCATTCTCAGGCTGAGCAAACCTGTCACGAATATAAGTCATTCTCTTTGGGTGATGGAAAGCGATGTGGTCATTCCACGCCCTTCGCGGAAACTCTTGCCGGTACTGGCCCTTTTGAAGATGTTCTAAAAGCCAGAGTTATAGTAATAGGTTGCAGCCTTCAAAGTGCTTAGCTCCTCTTTGACACTTTTCTAAGGCTCGGTAGATGTCTGAGATGATCATAGGAACGATGCTGAAAATCTACCCACCAATTCCCTACATTAGGGTCTTGGTTACCATAACCAACCTAGTGTGGATTCTCTCTTTCTTTGTCGGAAATACGATCAGACTCAGGAATCAAACCATGAAGATGAACACCCTACGGTGAATGTGTCCCAAGGATGTGATAGCGAATTCGTCATGGAAGGTACAGTATGATTTGTTGTCACCGTATCTTTCATACAAGTAGTCGAAAGGGATGTGCGACTTCTTCAGACACCCTAACTCTGCGTTCTTCTTTAAGCCCATCATTTTTAAGAAACCCTTGCATGTGCGGTTTTTAGGCATTAACAGCCCAGGAGTTTCCCAAACTAATCCTTCCAGTCCTCCTATTTCCTCTAGCAGCGGTGTCATTTCAATGTCCCTAAAATGGAAGAAGGCTCTTTCACTATCCCAGAATAAAGTGGCAGCCTCTATCATCATGTTGTTAGGCTGGATGTCTAGGAGGGACGGTAGATTACCCAAGTATTTCTTGACAAGTGTCTTATC
Organism: Nicotiana undulata; assembly: GCA_005239495.1. NCBI lineage: Eukaryota > Viridiplantae > Streptophyta > Magnoliopsida > Solanales > Solanaceae > Nicotiana > Nicotiana undulata. The sequence continues at coordinate 11,486 of ML296225.1, forward strand.
AATAGAATGAAGGTCTCCCCACCAGTTCAGAAGCTTTGGGTGGATGTTGGTAACCATGCCGAATAGGGGGACCTCGTGCCTCATATTTCTGCAAGGTAAACAGGATTAGGCCCTTACCCCCACCAGACTCGACTATTTAACATCAATGATTAGCATACGAGCATTCAGTTCTCCAAATAAATTCACAGAACGTGATGTCGTCCGTTGGGATTATGAAAACCCGATGGCCTTTGGACAAGGCTATCTTAAAGGCCATTGTGCGGACAACACATTAGCCTAGCTAGGTTTGACCATGATGCATGTGACAGTATAACGGAGTAAGGTTTCTATGGGGTATTAGACTAGTACCCTTGAGCGGACAACTAAAGAGGGAAGGGCACGGAACCGTCGACTGCATCATTGATCGACTAGTTTTACCGCAAATAAGCCTTTCCGAATTTAGGGGTGATAAAAATAGGAAGGGCCCAACCACTCATCAAGAGTTTCTATAGGATCTGTTTTGGCACGAGTGGAATATGATGTTGATCATGATTATGCAATAAATAAACAGTAAAGGCATGTAGTCATGTATTTGCACGTTATGAAAGCGGTAAATACAACAGTTATAATTTAAAAAGCGATTACAAAAGGAAACAAGAAAACATGTCAGTTTTGCTTTTTGAGCAAAATTAAATGCTTGAAAGAAATAGACAATCAATTGCACATAAGGGTATGGGAAGAGGTACAAATTCACAAAGAAGTTTGAAATGGTAAAAGCCTAGATATCCCCAGCAGAGTCACCATGTTGTCGCGCCCCCTCTTTTCCAACTCCTCTCGGGCCGGTCAAGGGTTCTTGACATTATTGGGACAACTCGTTTCCTTTTGGGAAAGGGGAATTCAAGGTTTTGAAGAGTCGCCACCTAACGATTTTAAGGTGCGTTAGGGCACCTATTTGAGTTATTTACAAACATTGATTTGATAACCAGATATATGGTAAGGGCTTGAAATTATTCTAAGGGGAAGGTGTTAGGCACCCCTCAGAATCCACAACTGTGGTTCCCGGCCAAACAACTTTGTGAATTTGTACAAGTAGCAAATAGGTAATCAATGTTTAAGAATAGTAAATAGTTTTGAAAGGTTCGCAGTCTAAGAATACATGTGTTACTAAGTTTGAAAATATATAATAACTAAGTAAAAGTTTTTGAAAGAGTTATAATACAAACATGCATATGGAGGATGTCCTAGGTTGTTTGTCATATGGATCACATCAATGCAATACCCGGTATGTCACTCCTCAAAGAGGGGCTACACGTGGTATTAGCGCACCGGTCATCATATCCATATCTACCCTTCCCACCCCGTAGAGGTAATTAAAGCGAGTGTTTGTCAACGACCGCTATTGCGTGTTGTTACTCGTCCCTTCCTAATAGTCCTGGAGGAGTTTAGGACTTCTATCTATAAGGGAGGTTCTAAGCAGACACTCATGTTTAAAGACAAAATACTAAGGCAACAAATATGAACATAGAGAACTGCAATTAGGGGAAAACACAGAGACAGCAGAGAAAAGGCCCGAGTATACCTCCACAGGTAATGCAAATAGGCAGCACGACTCATACACGGTTAAGGGCAATATTCAAATTCAGAGTCCTAAGACATGGTATCTAAATGAGCTCAGAATACAAATTGTTCTATAATTCAGAACGGGGATCCTAATCAATTTTCCTAGTGATTTTTTTAAACCTGTTAAACATTAAGCGGCATATATAAGGAAGAAAATTTCCAGTTTTAAACACATTAGTCACCTAAGGCTTGCCTAGGTGTGAGATAGTATACCAATTGCCAGAATTATTTAGAGGATATCTGTTTGACATTGTACCACCTAAGCATGATGTTCTAGGTGTTCAGAATACAAACTCATTTCCAGTTATTTGCAAAGGACTGAGTGAAGTTGTTGTTTACTCCTTTTCATGCATCAGTAATTAGACTAGGTGTATTAAAAGCGCAATCCTAAGGACATGGTATCTAATGCACATAGATGAAGATTGATGTGTATGTTGAACCTAAGCAGGATATCTAAATGCATAAGTGTACATCGTTTAAACATGATTTCAGAGTATGCAGAGGATTTGGAGACGACCTGTTTATTAATATTGTTTTATCCTAAAACAGGATCTCTAAGTGTACAATATTACAATGTTTAAACACAGTTTCAGGAGATGCAAAATAACACGTTCATTAATGTTGTTTAGCCTAAAACATGATCTCTAGGTGTATATGGAAGCATAGAAAATGATTTGCAGAAAATACCATTTCATCAGCAGGGGTTTTCTAAGTGATACGATAGTGAGACGGACATGTTGAAAACAGTAAGTGTAAGTCCTAGGGGGGACATGATCTCTAATGCATGGAATGAGTCCTAAGCATGATTTCTATTGCGCAGATAGGGAAATAAGGCCTAATAACATGGTATCTACCCTTTTTATAGTTAAAGCATGCATAGTTACCCCTCCCTTTTCACTATCCATCCCAAAAGAGTTGTTTACAATAATTATTACAAACCATTCGCACAAATTACATAATTGAAATAAGAAAAGAAAAAGTTATACTATAGGGAGCCTACGGATAGGCCCAAAATCTCCAGAATGCTTCAAGTGCCACTAATTCACAGCCTTTCATACAAATCCAGGTGTGTCAGAGTTCCCTAAGGATCTCAAGGGATCCCGGGCAGTGCTCACACCCGAATTTTCATAACCATGTTGAGTAAGTGCATTGTGGAAATTCCAGCTCTAATGTGTCAGAATTCGGTGGGATCTCATAGGGATCCCAAAGAAGTCACACACTAAAGGGGCAGAACATAGATTGCTAAGAGTATATGTGAGAGTGCCTGACATAGTTTTGAAAGAGTTGAGTTGAAAGAACATTTTCTGAAAATAGTTTATTTGGAATAGGTTTGCATAACAGTAAGAGAGTGGCTTAGGAAAATAGTTTTGAAAGTAAAAGGGAAGAGAGCAATCAGAATAACCAACCAGCACCAAACAGTACACAGAGTACATAGGAACAACCACAAATAAGGAAGTAGGGATTGGGGACAAATAGGCCATACATAGAAACAAATTTGTACACAAGTTAACATCAGAGAAGTACTAAAATATCACGGACTTGTACAGAACCTAAACAATCACAGAAATAATTTGTCACAAAGGGGTTCATGCCAGAAACTTAACAGAACCAGATTGAGGGAGTGCTAAATTGGGGATAACATATAACAAACAGAGTCACATATAGGTTCAGGGGGGAGGACTCATGAGTATAGCATGTGTCCAGGATCACATAGTAACCAAGTGACATATAGTGCATGCTTGTAGTGTGCTAAGTCATAGTGGAACATACAAGACAGCAGTAGACATGCTGAAACTAAAGGGAAAGGATAATCACATTGGTAAAATACCAAGTAGGCATGCTATTTGCAAGGTATACAACAGAACCACAAGTACAAGAATAGTAGAAACAAAAGGAATTGAAATACAAATAGAAACATATTATTTTGGGGGCTTTAAGCTAAACTGAAAACATACCAGGTAGAGAATAAGTGCAGAATGCAGAGTAGTAGAGTGTATAATTACTCAGTCTTGGCTTGCAGCCGACTGAGATTAGCAAATAACCAACAAGAATAACAAGAGAGAATATGTGTGTGTGTGAGAGAGTTCAGAACAATGTACTTGTTCGTGTGTATGGTAAGAAGAGAGTAGAGGTGTTTATAGTTTAAAACATGCAGAAGAATAAGGTAAGGAGTACTAATTTAACACATTTATAGGAATAATCCCAATCAGAATCAATTAAGACCCGGACTCCCTTTAATTAGGGAGTCATAGTTCAAACGGACACAAGCTGTGTTAAATAAGGAAATGAGTAAATTGAAAACTGAGTCTTACCCTAATAGGAGTAGTAAAGGTATATGACATACAATTTGGACTAAATACATAATATATCAATTAAGGAAAGTATATAAAACATATTTGACAACATATTATTACACATAAAATAAAGCGGAGTACAATTTAATTCTGGAAATTTGTCAAGAGAATCATGAATGAGATTAAAATTACAGGGAATCAATACTAATCAAGGAAAACACCACGCATGTAAGGAAATAATTTGAAAACTGGGTAATCAGTATCACTCAAAAAATATCATAGTTTTAAAGAAGATACTCGAAGTTAGTAAAGAACATCACGCAAGATTAGTGAAGTATTAGTCATGGAAATTCAGGGATTCATAAATAGAAAGGACAACAATGATTTACCATAGCATTATGAAAATAAGCAGGTAATAAACAAGAATCAGAACCATAAGAAGACTAGTATCACATAAGAGTTAAGGTTTCGTATAGAGCATAACATAGACATGATATAGGCATAAATAATCGAGCCCAGAAACCCTAACAAGCAAACATAAAGTAAAAATCACAGAATCATAGGATGTTCATGAGAAACATACAAATTAATTAAACATATCAACCAAGACGAACTCAGAACCCTAAAAATTAGGGTTTTTAATAGGATAACTCAGGTAAAAAGAGAAGACTTAAACAAACGTTTAAAACATACTGAGAATCGTAGATTAGTATTAAAGATCAGAAGAGAAAGCGTTTTGAAAGGGGTTAAGAAACCCTAATTTTTTTTAAAGATGAAGAAATCGTTCTTAAAACATAAGATTTTTGGAAGAAAACATGTGAAAAACTCAAAATATCCATAGATATGTTACAAATCTAGAAAGATCGGAGGGTTTTAAGGTTATGATTTCAAGAAAAAACCTCAGAGAAGAAGAAGAAAACTCAAAATCTTGTCGGCTTTCAACCGGAGGGTGATAGATCTAACTCGAACGGCCATATACGGCCGGAAAGATGGCATGAGATCGGAGATGGGAGCGAACCGCATATGGGTCACTTGAGAACCTCAACCGGTGACACAAATGCGAAGGGAGGAGCCATAAGGCTGGTGAGAGGTGAAACCTCCATGGTTTCCGGCGAGGAGGTGGCCGGAGAAGGGGATATAGGGCTCAGTAGATGGAGCGTTTAGAGAGAGAGGTGAGAGGATTCAGAGAGTCGAGTTAGTGTAATAAATGAGAGGGGGAAATGAGGGGGGGGGGGTAGTCTTTAGGAATTAATTATGGTAAGAATTAATCTGGTCTGTTGATAAAAAATGATCAACGGTCCAGATTAAAAGGGGGATTGGGTCTGGTGGCTTTAAGGTTTGGGCCAGGTATTTGGGCTAGTTGAATGGGTAGGGGTCCGGATTTAATTAGGCTAGGATTTAAAAATAAAAGTGGCTACGTATTAAATACCCAATTAAAATAGATAAATAATTTATAAAAATAGCTAAGATTATATAAAAAAATTAAATTGATGCTTAATAGATTAAATTAAAATGATTAATTAGTATTTAAAAACATGAATGACTAATTATTGAGTAAAAATAGGATAAAACATATCATTAGGCTATAACTGCAAAGTTATTGCAATTATAGCCAAATAGTGCCAATTTGGCTAATTGTGAAATATTTTTGTCTTAATAGGACCAAAAATTATATTTTAAGCTAAGGAATATTTTTTGAAATCATTTGTAATGCAATTTGTAATTAATTATTAGAGATAAAACTACTGGATAAATTAAAATAAATTAATAAAAATATGGTAAAATTATTGAAAAATACCAATTGTCATGAAAACTTGATTTTGAAGGTACATATGTAAATTAAGAATAATTTGAGGAAAAGATGGGTATCAACAAGAGGGAAAAGAGAAACGTTGTGACTTGTTTGATACTAGCATATTTGGGCCTGAGTTTGAGTAGTATTTTCCTCCTTGTGCTTGAGTAATAAAAAAAACAGCAGGCTTTCTGACACCTAAGCTTAGGGTTGTGACTCTATCTATAGTTTATTCTTATTTTGTCGTTCCCTATGATCTTGTCTGTCTTAGCGTAGAATTGATCAATCTTGATTGATACTAGTGCCATGTGGGGTGAGGATTTCCTATATATATTCCATGTTTTGCATCTTAGTCTAGAACTTGCCCTGCATGTTATTGAAGCGAAATAAAAGTGTTGCTCAGTTTAGAAGATGATAATAGGCTTTCTTTGATGTGTCTTGTGAATTTTAGACTGCTCAGATATTGTACCACTAGTTAGCCCTTTCAGCCTGTAGCCTTTTGTTTGGAAGCCGTATTTTTGTCTTGATCCTCTTGTTGAATCCCTAATTTTTGCACCCTGCTTCCTTGAACACTGTTGCTTAGATTGTGTTATTAATTGATAATTTGAATAAAGGGATGATTAAGTAAAAAAATGGTGACCAACGATAGCTGAAAAGTGATGAAAAGGCTCTCTTGAAAAGAATGTGACATGTAAAAAATGAAAAATATTTGCTTTGAAAAAAAAATGATACATTCTTGATATGGGGGAAATACTTGTGAAACAATTGATGAAGAGAGGACTGAAAAATAAAGTGAAGAGTAGAAAATAATAGGTGATTAAGTCTAAAAGTGCAATGTGCTTAGGGAAGTGTAAGTCACTATTATATAATTGTCCTACCCGTCCTTAGCCAACATTACAACCCGTTAAAGTCCTATTTGATTCTATTCGAGCATACTTAATTAGTAGAGATATACATAATGGGCAAGCATATGGTTTTTTGTGCATACATGTGAATTCATTTGTGAGTGCGAGAGTTGTTCTTTGAAGCTAAGTCCTTAAATTCTATTCATTCTTTGATTTGAGTGTATGGACTATTTATTCATGTGAGGACACTTGTTTCATGATATATAGGTGATGTTATTAGCTTCTTTGACAGAGTAGGTAAGCGAGCTTAAATTTGGTATGTTAGAGTCCGTCTCTGATGTTAGGAGGTTAGATGTTTGTTGTTTGTTTGTGACTTGTATATCTTTCACGAAGATAAGAAAGTGTATATCTAATGATTTGAGTTTCTATACGGCCTAATTTATTAGTATCTTCCAAAGTGGTTGTGTTTCTAGGCTTGATTTATTGAGAGTGATTTTAATGCTTACTCGAGGAGGAGCAAGAATCTAAGTGTGGGATGTTGATTTTCGGTCAAAAATGCATATATTTTCTCTTTGTTGCCTCACATTCTAGTACTGTTAATCGTCATTTGAGTATTAGTTATATTATTTTTTAATTAATATTATATTTTAATTGTGTAGGAATAAAGTGGTGTGAAAATGAAGAGATTTGGAACAAAATTGGATAAAACGCGGAAGAAAAAAAAAAATATATATATATATATATATAAGACAAGGGGGAGGGGCGGGGAGAGGGGACACCCTTTGGGTTTTGTCTCCCCAAATGAAGACAACAAAAGAGAATTTTACAATTCAAAACAAAGATTGAAAGAATACAATTTGAATTGAAGATACGTGAAAGCATTCTGTTTTCAGCGCCAGGTCCAGCGCTTGGCGCTGGCCTGGACGCTGTGTTGCAGGACTTTTCCTAGTTCATCTGGGACAATGTTATTTCAGCCCTACACGACCCCAATTCGTATAAAAGAGCTTCTAAACCTAACTTGGAGGAAATCGAACATACTTTGAAGGAGAATTCACGTAGGGGAACACACACCACGCTTTGGAGGAGGCTTCTACCTAGTTTTTCTTCTCTTCTTTTCTTTTAATCTCATAGTTTATTAGTATTAGAATTTTGGGTGCTACATGAAAGTTGAAGTTTGAAGCTTGAATTGTTCTTATTATTTTATCATATTGGTTAATTTATTCAATCTTGCGCTTAATTATTTGATTGCTTGATCACCAATTGAATACTATCTACGAATCTAGGATTG
>ML296225.1:19331-54442 GCA_005239495.1 Nicotiana undulata
GCGGTTAGGATAGGAATATACCCAATCGCCTTGCTTGGTTACTATACAGGAATTATTAATGTGTTCTTGTTAATTCTAATTTCATAGAAATATAGGCGTTAGGTTAGCTTGAATAGACGAGTAGTACTTCGAGAGAAGGCTACGAGTAATATTAACCCTATCAACCAATAAACTAGATAAATTAATTAAACGATTTAAGTGGAAGACTCAACGGGATTGTTAGCTAACCCATAGCTCTAGAATATCGGCTCTTCTTGAATTTGTGTCTAATTTTGCCAACTTGTTTCTTTAATTTCATAGTTTGCTACTCTAGATTAGTTGTAGTTAAGTATTCATACTTGAGGAATCGCTTGAATAGGTTAATTGTTTGGGTTGAATTTAGTTGATAGTTAATCACAAGTCCCTGTGGGTACGATATCTAGAATTACAATCCTATATTACTTGTCGCCCACGTATACTTATGTGTGAGTTTGGAAGAAACACAGAAGCAAAGAAGGGAAATCAGTTTTGTGCTTATTGCAAGAAACAAAATCTCAACATAACAAACTGCTATAGGTTGATTGGTTTTCCAGCTGACTTCAAATTCACCAAGTCCAAAAGGTTTTGTGGACATAGAAGCAATGCAACTGTATCAGCTGAGGAATCAGGCTCTACACCTGCCACTTTAGGAGTAGAACCAATGACTCAAGATCAATTTCACAGTCTATATCAGCTTCTTAAGACTGTCAAGCTTTCTAACCAGATAGATACACCCATTGATGACACAATTTCTGCAAATTGTGCTGGTACTTCCCTTTCTTCTCCTCCCACTATGACATATATTAGTATTTCTTTGAATTTTATTTCCTGGATCCTAGACTCAAGAGCTTCTGAACACATGACTTCCAATTTGGCTCTCCTTTCTAATGTGCAGCTTCTTCCTAAACATTTCTATATCACCTTGCCTAATTCAGCTAGGGTATTGGTATTTAAGTCAGGATGTGTTACTATTCTGCCTGGTTTTACTCTTAGGCATGTCTTGTTTGTTCCTAGATTCAACTACAACTTGTTGTCTGTGCACAAATTGTGTGTACAATTCAACTCCATTCTAATGTTTTCTTCTTTTGGTGCTGCTTTGCAGGCCCCTTCACTGAAGAGGCCAGTGGTGCTTGGTAAAGTCATTCGAGGGATTTATGTGTTCAACCCTGCTCCTCCAAGTCAAGTCAAGCCTATAATAGTCATTTCTTATTTAATCAAGGCTTTTAGCAATTCTATTTGTAATCAAAGTGTTGTTGCACTAAGTTCTTCTTCTACTTTAAGTTTAGGAAAGCTTCTTTTAGTGTAAGACTTTGGCATCATAGACTAGGCCATATGCCATATTCAAATATGAAATGTATCTCTTATATTTATTTACCTTATACGGATTTCTCTGTTTATCCTTGTGATGTTTGTGCAAAGGCTAGACAGGCCAAATTACCTTTTCCTTCCAGTACTATCACTTCTAAATATATATTTTATCTCATTCATATAGACACATGGGGGCCTTAAAACACTCAAACTTATGATGGATACAAATATTTTTTTACTATTGTGGATGATTATAGTAGAGGGACATGGACTTTCCTCCTTAGTACTAAATCCAATGTTTTTCCAGTTCTAAAACAGTTTTTGGCCATGACTGAAAGAAAATTTAACACTAAGGTCAAGGTAATCAGATCAGATAATGCCCTTGAATTGGGCAACAGTCACAACACATCTTAGTTTTTTGCCTCCGAAGGAATTATCCATCAGACCACCTGTGTCTCCTTTCCCTTACAAAATGGTGTTGTTGAGAGGAAACACAAGCATCTTCTTGAAACATGTAGAGCCCTACTGTTCCAATTTAATTTACCTACTCAATATTGGGGAGTTTGTCTCTTAACAGCCCCTTTTTTAATCAATTGATTTCCCTCCAAAGTTATAAACATGAAGACCCCTTATGAGGTCTTGTTTGGGCAGCCTCCCATTTATGCCATTCTCAGGGCATTTGGGTGCTTGTGTTATGCTTCTACTTTTCCCCTTGACAGATCTATATTGGATCCTAGGTCTCACAAATGCATTTTTCTGGGGTACCCTTTTGGGAAAAAGGGTTACAAATTGCTCAATTTATATACTCTCAAAGTTTTTGTTTCTAGGAATGTTATTTTTCATGAAACTATATTCCCATTTGTCTCATCTCTAGGATCTTCCCCCATTTTTCCAACTGTTCACTCTCCTATTTCTTTTGATCATCCTACTTCCCCTAGCCCACTGCCTCACACACTTGTTTCTACCCCACCATCAACTGAAACTTCCTCACCGTTCCCTCCTAACTCCTCACCCTCCAATCTGTCTCCTACACCTACCCCTCCCATTTTTTCTTATCCTTCCCTCTCTCATTCCAAGTCTCACTCTCCTGTTTCTATCACCCCTGCTCTTAGAAGGTCGACTAGAGAATACAACTTACCTAGTTACTTGAATGATTATATTTGAAATTCAGTCTTGCTAACCAATCTCACTCCCTCTTGTTTTGAAACCCCTGTTTCCCCTCCAATTTTATCCGTTTATGATTTATCTTCTTCCAATCAGTCTCTTCTCAATTCTATTTCCTATATCTCTGAGCCTACATCCTATTCCCAAGCCTCTTTTCACCCTGGGTGGCAAGACGCCATGAACAAGGAGTTTGTTGCACCTGAAGCTAACAACACATGGGAGATGGTTCTTCTGCCTAAAGACAAGAAAGCTCTACCTTGCAAATGGGTCTATAAAGTCAAATACAGGTAGGATGATTCAGTTGAAATATTTAAGGCTCGTTTGGTTGTAAGGGGTAATATTCAGCGAGAAGGAATTGATTTTACTGAAACTTATTACCCTGTGGTTAAGATGACCACCATACGGTGTTTATTGGGAGTAGATGTTAAGAAAAACTGGGACATTTCTCAACTTGACGTGAACAATGCCTTCTTCCATGGTTATTTACAGGAGGAAGTTTACATGAAATTTCCAGATGGCCTTTCCCCTCCTACTCCTAATCATGTCTGTAAGCTAAAGAAGTCATTATATGGGTTGAGGAAAGCCTCAAGACAATGGTATGTTCGTCTTACTGCTGCTTTCAACTTCAAAGGCTAGTCACACTCCCTAAACGATTACTCTTTGTTCTTTAAGAAATCAAAAGGTCGCATCACTATTATTGCTGTCTATGTTGACGATATTCTCCTAACAGGTGATGATCCAGTTGAGCTTAACACTCTTAAAGCTTTCCTCAATCACGAGTTGAAGATAAAAGACTTGGGACAAGCACACTATTTCCTAGGTCTAGAAATCATCAGAGAACCATAAGGGATGATTTTGAGTCAAAGAAAATTTACCTTGGATCTTTTACCCGAGTTTGGCTGCTTAGAACTTCACCCTGTCTCATCTCCTCTTGATCTTACATCTCATCTTCGCATCAATGAAGGCGAGCTTTTGTAGGATCCCACACTTTATAGAAAACTCTTGGGAAAACTTAATTACCTTACGCACACTCGCCCTGATCTTTCCTTTGTTGTTTAACACCTCAACCAATTCATGCAATCTCCTTGTCGTCCTCACTTTGATGCTTCTCTTAGTTGCCTCTGTTATCTTCTTCTTGATCCTGGTTAGGTATTTTTTTGTGATCCGCCCCTTCTTTCAATCTTCTCGCCTTTTGTGATTCTGATTGGGGTCGTTGCCGTGATACTCGATGATCCATCAATGGCTACTTCATCACTTTGGTTCTTCTCCAATCTCTTGGAAATCCAAGAAACAGTCTTTGGTCTCTTTATCATCTGCGGAGGCGGGATATCGCTCCATGCGTCGTGTTGTCACTGAAATCACCTGGCTACTGCGTTTACTTGAGGACTTTTCTCTCACACCTGCTCTTTCAGTTCCCCTCCTCTCTGATAGCCAAGCCACCAGCCACATCGCCGAAAACCCCGTCTTTCATGAGCGCACCAAACACGTCGACCTTGATTGTCACTTTGTGCGACAAAAATACCTTGCTGGGCTCATTTCCCTCTCTTTTGTGCTGTCAATTTCTCAGATCGTCGATGTTTTTACCAAACCCCTTTTTTGGTCCTACTCACCGTTAAATTCTGGGCAAGTTGGGGTCGCTTCTCCTCCCTCCCACTTGAGGGAGGATGTTGGATCAAGGAATTCTAATTTCTCAGATGATAATGGTGATTTGCATATGAGGAAATTGAACAAAGACGACAAGAACCAAGCTTTGTCGGACCAGTCGAGGTTATGTCTGAACAAAGTTATAATACTCTAAATTAAGTATTTGATATTGGGCTTATAATGAAGTGGATTGCCCTTGCCAAGTAATTGGGCCCGGACGTTCTTTACTAACACTTGGGCCCAGATTTTAATTGGACCTTAAGATTGATATTAGAAGATTCTTATGTAAATAGAGGTTTTCTATTTTATCTTTATCTTAAAGTTTGTTATTCTTTTACTAATAGGATAGTGACAACTGTATAGGTGGTTATACACAGATTTTTTTCTAGTTGTATAAAGGAAAGTACTGTACGGAGGAGAATTCAATCAATACAAAGAAAAATTCTAAATTCTGTGCTTTACATCATCTTCTCCAATAAGTACGTCCAAAATTAAGCTTTGTTTTCACTTGATCATTACTATCATTTCCTTTTTCTTTTTTTCAGAAAAATAGACGTGCCATCTAGTAGTACATTAATTTTGATATGTAAAGTTATCCAGGCCTCATCCGGACAATATTGGGTTGAACATAAAAGATAATTAAGACACAAATAATTCATTTATAATATCAGGAATCTCTGAATGATCGCTATAATCTCAAGTTGGACGCTCAAATTAATCGTTAAAATATCTAAACAATGTCATGGAGACATGTTGGTGAAACTTAAAAAAATTAAATGGACTAATATTGGTAAATTTTGAATTTGGACTTTGCGATATTTTACTAAGCATATGTAACATTGAATTAATAAAAATGTATGTCCTTTTGTACCGTTACATAGAAAAGTTTTAATTTATATCATTTTTAGACCCTCAAGTCGTTGGCGAAGCCAAAAATTTATTAAAAGGTGTTCAAACTTGAAATAAGTGAAAAATATTCTCCAGAAAAAGGTGTTCAATATATGTTATATACCTTTAAAATCTAATACTTTACTTATATACGCAGTGTAATTTTCGACGAAGGGTGATCAGTTGACCACTCTTCGTAACAAGTAGCTTCGCCCATCGTACCTCTTCTGTCCAAGCTTCAAAGCAACACTATAGTCTTCAAATTAATCGTTAAAATATCTAAACTGCGTGAATAAGATAAATTGGTGAAACTTACACAAATTATATGGAAGAATATTGGTAAATTCTGAATTTGGTCTTTTTGATATTTTACTAAGCATGTATATTTTTGGTCCTTTACATATTAAGAAATTTGTCATATTTGTATTATTTTTAGAACTTTATTACCGTCAAATAGAAGTAATAATGCAAATTCAATACAACATATATAAATGGTTCTACAGTTAATAATTCATTAAATTTTGTAAAAATTCATTAGTAGAAGGATAAACGTGTACATTTCAATTGATTGAAAGTTAAGTATACTAAACGTGAAACATCGCAAGGACCGGATTTCCAATTACTAAGTATTTTAGGGACTTAAAGTGCAAATTATGCCCAAATTTTAAGAAAGGAACCGAATCACTCTACAAACTAGGAAAATTGATACTCCTTAGGGTGGACCATACATTACTGACCAAATCACAATTAGGATGGTCCCTATTAGTCTAGAAGGTGAGAAACTTAAGATGTTTGGTTTTTGAGGTCCTCCAGTTTATAATCCAGTTGATGAAATATTTCATAATGCTATAACTGATCAGATTAGTGTGTATAATCTATAGATCATTAATATCCTCCTCTATATTAAATGATATTTTCCATCCCCCTATCGTACTTATCCTTCTCGTTGTCACTATCCTTGTCTGTGCTATAATGTTCAATAGACAGATAATTGGTCTCATTTAATTTACTTATGCATGAAGGCCGTCTTTTCCTATACGTCTTTCATTTGACTCCATCTATTTTTAATATCCCTTATTGCTAACAGGATTTTAAATGTTGTTATAAGTTAAGTCAACATTGGCGTTCATTCACTTCGTTGCAAAAGCTAGATATGGTTTATCTTTATTCCGTTTTGCTTGTAATTCCAGATGTAGTTTTTGCAATTGGCATTTGATTAGAAGCATTAAACTATAGGGAGAATAAAGAGTCATATTTATCTCTGTATTATTCGAATTTCAGTTGCTTTGCCCCTCGGTTAAACTTTTGGTCTATCTTACCCAACTGCTAGGAAAAAGATTCATTATTGCCCTTTAACTCTGATGGTAAGCTAGAAACACGTGTTTTAGCCATAATTTGCACTTTAATTATTATATTTTACTTGTGTTTGAGCTTAAATAATACTCCTTCTGTTCCAATTTATGTGAACATGTTTCATTGGGCATGGGGTTTAAGAAAAAATGAACAACAACAACATATCCAGTGTTATCTCACACTGTGGGGTCTGGGGAGGGTAGTGTGCGCAGACCTTACCCCTACCTTGTGAGGATAGAGATGTTGTTTCCAATTGACCCTCGACTCAGGAAAGCAGGAACATCACATTAATGAAAGATATAGACAAGAAGGGACAGTACCAAAAAGCCATATAAAAGCAGAATAAAAATAACAAGATAGTAAGGTGATCAACAATGAAAGAAAACAACGGTTAGTCAGAAAAAGCTATTACCAACAGAAAGCGAGACTACGTGCCAATACTACTGTTATGAACACTCTTGACTACCTACTCTACTACCCTAATCCTCGATACATACCTTCCTATCAAGGGTCATGTCCTATGTCAGCTGAAGCTGCGGTATGTCTTGCCTAATCACCTCTTGCCACCTCTTCTTTGGCCTACCTCTATCTCTCCGTAGGCCCTCTAATGTCAACCTCTCACACCTCTTCATCAGTATGTCTGTGCTCCTCCTCATCACATGACCAAACAACCTAAGTCGCGCTTCCCGCATCTTGTCCTCAATAGGGGCCACACCCACCTTGTCGCGATTAACCTCATTTCTGATCTTATCTAACCTGATGTGCCCGCACATCCATATCGACATCCTCGTCTCTACTAACTTCATCTTCTGGACATGAGCGATCTTGACTGGCCAACACTCAGCCCAATACAACATCATTGGCCTGGCCACTCTATAGAACTTACCTTTAAGTTTCTGTGGCTCTTTCTTGTCACACAAAACACCAGAAGCAAGTCTCCATTTCATCCATCATGCCCCAATATGATGCGTGACATCTTCATCAATCTCCCTACCCCCTGAATGATAGACCCAAGGTAGTTAAAACTTCCTCTCCTAGGGATGACCTCTAAGTCCAGCCTCACCTCCCGTTCCCCTCCTTGAGTCTTGCAACTGAATTACACTCCAAGTATTCTTCCTTGGTCCTGCTCAACATGAAACCTTTAGACTCCAGGGCCTCCATACCTCTAATGGAGCATTCTTATCGTCTCGCGTCTCGACAATCAATATAGTATCATCTGCAAATAGCATGAACCACGACACCTCCCCTTGGATGTGGCGTGTCAGTACGTCCATCACTAGAGCAAACAAAAAAGGGTTGAGTGTCGACCCCTGATGCGACCCTACCGTAATCGGAAAATGGTCCGAGTCCCCACCCACCGTCCTCATTCGGGTCTTTGCTCCATCATTTATCTCCTTAACATAGAAAACATGTACACCTCTAGCCTCCAAACATCTCCACAAAACCTCCCTCGGAACTTTATCGTACGCCTTTTCTAAGTCGATGAACAACATATGGATGGCTTCTGTAGTCGAACTCCCCGACATAAACCCAAACTGGTTCTCGGAAACAGACACACTCCTCGTCACCCTTAGCTCTACCACTCTCTCCTAGACTTTCATAGTATGGCTAAGCAGCTTGATACCCCGATAGTTAATGTCACCCTTGTTATTGTATACAGGAACAATCATGTTCCACCTCCACTTTTCAAGCATCTTTGTCATTCTAGAAATGACGCTAACCTAGTGAGCCACTCCAAGCCTTTCTTGCCCGCACTCTTCCAAAACTCCACCAAGATTTCATCTGGCTAGGTCGTTTTGCCCCTGCTCATCTTATGCATAGCCCCCTCAACTTCATCAACTCTAATCCGCCTACAATACCCAAAGTCATAACGACTCCCATAGATTTCCAAATCACCCAGTACAATACTCATGTCCCCTTCCTCATTCAAGAGACTATGGAAGTAGGTCTGCCATCTCCGACGGATAAGCCCCTCATCCAACAAAACTCTACCTTCTTCGTCCTTGATGCACTTCACTTGGTCCAAGTCACGTGCCTTCCTTTCTCGCGCTTTAGCTAACCTGAACAACCTCTTATCCCTACCTTCGCCCTCGAGTTCCTCATACAAACGACTAAAACTTGCAGTCTTGGCCGCCGTAACTGCTAGCATTGTCTCTTTCTTAGCCAACTTATAATGCTCTCTATTTTCCCTCTTCTCCTCCTCGTCTACACTTTCCATTAGCTTCAGATACGCTGCTTTCTTAGTTTCCACTTTTTCTTGCACCTCTCCATTCCACCACCAGCCTCCCTTGTGACCACCAGAGTCACCCTTTGAGACCCCTAATACCTCTCTCGCGGCTGCCATAATGCACTGTGCAGTCGCGTCTTCTAAGAAAAAATGAAGACTTTTGGAATTTGTGGTTCTAAACAAGTCAAAAAGGAGTACAAAGTATTTGTGCGGCTATAAAAGTTTTTCATTAAGGGTAGAATTGGAAGTTTAAGCTAAATGTTTTCCAAATTTAGAAAGGTGTCATTCGTTTTTGAACGGGCCAAAAGGAAAATAGGTTCACATAAACGGAGGGAGTAGTAAATTGCACTTATTATGTGTTTTGTGCCTTGCAGGAATTCCGAGTTAAAAGTTAATTTGGAGCTGAATCGAACAAATTGAAGCTTTGAAGTCTAAGTAAAAGTCCAAGAATTTAGACCAGGTTCGCATTCGGGGTTCGAGGACCAAGTTACTCTGAAAAGAAAAAAAACTACCACGCTCGATGGGGAGCCACTAGGCGCGGCGCGGTAGTGCAATATGGACAAGCATGCCAAATGTTTCTCTTTAAATATCCTCACATGCGCAATACATGGTGCGACGTGAGGCGCGCCGCGCCTGTACAAAATTCTTAGAGTTATTTTCTGTTTCGGCTTGGAAATGGTAGTTCCGTCCAGACCCACTTTTACATGGTATAAATACACCAAAAATACATTTTTGAAGGGACTTCTGACCTACGAAAGATTTGAGAATCAACTAAGGCAAGAAGACTCAAGCCTCATCAAGATTTCAACCAACAATGAATGCAATACAGGAGTTTCTATTGAATCATTAGCATTGATATTTTCTACGTTCTTAAACCTTCTTGAGATGAATTTTTCCACTACTATGGAGTAATTTTCCGTAGGGTGTTGGCAGATATGGTTTATTGATAACTTGATTAGGGGTCCGATTCTTGAGAATTGTTTGAATTAATTGATGAAGCTTTAAATTATATTGTAAAGTTATTTATTATTTTTCTTAATCGAAAGAGGAGCTTTATATTGAATTTCTTTACATATTATGCTCTAGTTTAAACTCATGATTCAACCAGGTAATCAAAAAAGCCTCTTGAATTATTAATCAAACTAGAAAATAGGAAAGTATTCATGAGAAGTTACCCTTTAGACTAAAACCATCATTTTATTCATTGTAACTATTCACCGTGCTTCAGTTGGATTGTATACTGAAATTAAAGTTGAATCGAAAGGGGAACCTTAACTTCAAGTATAATCTAATTACCTGGTGAATTCGTGAGAATCAACAATATTATAGAGTGAATTAACTCAAGAATTGGACCCCGAGTCAATTATCTTGCACCAGTCTAGTCAAATACCCTCATTTCTCTCACTAATATCTATTTGTTGCTCAACTGTTGTCTTTCATGATCAATTTATACTTAATATTTATTAGTTAATTGTAGTTGATAATCATTCAATCGAGTGTTAATTTCCCTGGATAGTAATTAATTAAATATTATTCAAACACCGTTTAAATCCATTCCCTGTAGAGACGATAATTTAATTATACTTTCTTTGACTAGCAAGCAATAGTTTTGTGTTGTGTTTTGCGCTCATCAAATTTTGGCGCCGTTGCTGGGGATTGGCAATCAATAGTGTTCAAAATAGTTTTTGATACTAATTTAGGAACCAATTTTACTTAGTTGTATTCTCGTTTTCTTACTTGTGTGCCGGATACAAGCCTAACCTCTTTGGTTTATGACTCGATCTTCTTCAAAGGAAGTGATACCCTACGAATCAGAGTTAGAGAAACACATGCGACAATTGAGAAAAGAAAGAGGATTCACCGAAAATTTCTTCGGGCAACCTTCAACCTAAGAAAATATGGCAAAGAACGGTGATGATGGAGTAGACTTAGCTGTAAGAGAGACAACACAACATAGAGAACAAGCTGCACGTTTAGCAGCTGAAGCAGCCCTTAGAGGTGCTGATGAAACTGTCGAAGAGGATGGGGGTCAAAGATTAAATCTAAATCAACCCTTGGTTGAAGACCAATTTGAAATTGTGGCCCCCATGCCTGGGAGATCATTAGGTGACTATGCTAGACTAGTCTACAATTACGAACTGTCAAGTGTCAGACCTCCACCCACAGTAGAATATAATTTTAAGTTGAAGCAAGGCTTGCTTCAAACCATCCATAACAATTGTGTCTTTAGAGGGAATGTGAATGAAGATCCTAACATTCACTTGATGGACTTTGAGGACATGAACATCTCTCAATACAAGGGGGTGTCAAAAGATGTAGTCTACTTAAGGGCATTCCCCTTTTCACTTGCGAAGCACTGGCTTCGAAGCTTACCGACTAGGTCGATCAGGTCATAGGAAAGATATGACAAAAAGGTTTATTGAAAAGTACCTCTCAGCTGTGAAAAAAGGGAAATCCACAACTTCTATTGAAATGACACCGAAACGGTCTTCGAAGCTTGGGAAAGATTCCAGGAGATAGTAAGAAGGTGTCAGCATAATGGAATCGAATTGTGGATGCAACTCCAAGACTTATGGGATGGACTAACACTATAGCAGCCCAACCCGCTAGTGATATTGTCCGTTCTGAGCCTAGGCCTTCACGGGTTTAAAACGCGTCATAGGGTCTTATGCTTGTTAACTTATATACCCAACATCCCTCTTGTGTTTTCCCGATGTGGGACTCTCTCTAAATTTTGTAGTACTACATACACCCCCTCTTATAGACTCAGTGTCCTCTATGAGGTTTGCCCCACCGCATGGATTCGCCTAGATTCAGCACTGAGGTTTGACCTGCTTAACCGGGATTTGCCTAAACTCAGTTAAACTCTGACCCACCATCGGCAGGGCTGACATAAGAGTGGCTCTGATGCCATCTGTAACATCCCATCCCGCTAGTGATATTTCCCACTCTAGGCCTAGGCCTTCACGGGTTTAAAATGCGTCACTACGGTCTTAGGCTTGTTAACTTGTATACCCAGCATCCCTTTTGTATTTTGCTAATGTGGGACTCTTTCTAAAGTCTGGGATATTATAGACACCCTCCTTACGATGAACTCTGAGTACTGCATTTGGAGGTCTATTAATAAAGAAAACTCAAGAGGAGATTATATTTATCCTTGATGAATTGTCTGAGGATGATAACCAATGTCCTGCAGAGTATAATGATAGAAGAAAATTTGTTGGGGTTCACCAGGTGGACTCTAACATATCTGTGCAAGCCCATCCAGACACCGTGGGCAAAGAGATAAGAAAGTTGAACTTAGCTAAGGTATAGAGTGAGGCACAAGAACCATGTGACTTTTGTGGAATGGGACACTCTACACATGAGTGTCAAGATTCAGCTGAAAAACTTAACTTTGTGGGGAACTATAATAGAGAAAACTACCAAGGTGGACACAACTACAATGCTATGGGACAAAGACATCCGAGTTTTTCTTGGAGTTCACCTAGTGGGAGTTTGAACTCGTGGCAGCAAAATAATCCTAGACCCCAAGGTCAAGGACCACTAGATTTTATAACCAGTCGAGGCAGTAGTACCAGCAATACCAGCCACAACAGTCAAATCAATCTAGCATGGAAGATCTCATGAAGGCGTTCATCAACAAATAAGATGAGAAATTTGAGACTCAGGGTGCAACCATCCGAAATTAAAAAAAAATGGATGGGACAAATTGCAAACTTGTTATCTGAGAGGGCTCCTAGGAGTCTATCTTTTGACATTGAAAAGAACCCAAAGGAAACAATCGAAGCTGTATCTTTGAGAAGTGGCAAAACATTGGTTGACCTAGTTGTGAAAGCTAGACCAGAGGCGGTGAACAAGCAGACAAAGACATTAGAAGAGCAAAAGAGTAAAGAGCAAAAAGTTCAAAGTAGCGGGGTACAAAAGGAGATTGGAGAAAGTAGACACATGCCAGCTCTGTCATTCCCTCAAAATATAAAGCGGGAGAAATTAGAAAAGTGCTTTGGGAGGTTCTTGGAGATACTCAAGAAACTGTACGTAAACATCCTCTTCATAAAGGTTCTCACTCATATGCTTGCATATGCCAAAGCCTTGAAGGAAATCTTGTCCAGCAAGAGAAAATTAGAGAAGACAACAGTGGTCAAGCCTCATGCCCATTGTAGTGCCATATTACAAAATAAAATTCCTCAAAATTGTAGGGACCTAGGAAGCTTCACTACACCATGCTCGTTGAGGAGTGAGATATTTGACATGGTTCTCTGTGATTCTGGTGCTTCTATAAATCTAATGCCTTTGCTTGTATTCAGGAAACTAGAAGGTGATCTTGAAGTGATCAAATCAATACCAATGTCCCTACAACTGGCTGACCAAACCACGATTTTGCCTGAGGGAATCATTGAGGATATTCAAGTATAGGTGGACAAGTTTGTGCTTCCTGTAGACTTTATTGTGGTGGACATGGAGGTGAACAAGGAGGTGCCTCTAATTATGGGGAGGCCATTTCTATGTACAGGTAGAGCAATTCTTGATATATATGAGGACAACTTATGCTCAGAGTGGGTAACAAGAAAGTGGTGTTCCAACTTAAAAGAATGATGAAATAAACCAGTGATGAGGCATCTGCATACTTGTGTTTCAAGCTTGATGTTGTTGGGGAGTTGGTTGAAAAATATAATTTTGACAAGTTTTTGGGAAATACTCTAGAAAGGTGTATTACTCAGTCTAACACAGTGGATGACTAAGATCCTGCTATAAAGAAAGAGGTTGAAGCTCTTGATACTGATTATCAAGTGGTTGATGAGGAGGAACTAAAAAGGAGGCTTCTCAGCCTAGTGTGGAATTTGAATTCCTCCCTACTCACTTGAAATATTCTTTTCTTGAAACTAACAAATTTTCTGCAATTATTTCTGCTTACTTGACAGGTATACATGAACGAAAGTTGGTGGAGCTGTTAAGAAAGTACAAGAATGGCATTGGCAGGACCATAACTGATATTCAAGGAAGCAGTCCACCCATTTGCATTCACAAAATTCTGCTGGAAGAAAATAGCAAGCAAGTGGTGCAGCCCCAATGCAAGCTGAATAAAAATCTTGATGAGGTAGTGCACAAGGAGATCATCAAATTTCAAGATGCGAGAGTGATTCTCCCATCTCTTATAGCAAATGGATCAGTCCAATGCAAGGTGTACCTAAGAAGAGGGGCATGACACAGGTGAAGAATGAAGACAATGAATTGATCCCAACAAGAACAGTCACTAGATGGAGAATGTGCATTGATTATAGAAGGTTGAATGATGCAATAAGGAAAGACCACTTCCCACTTTTCTTCATTGATTAGATGCTCAAGAAAGCGTCTATACATGGTTATTACTATTTCTTGGATGGGTACTCATGCTACAATCAGATACCCATTGCCCTTGAAGATATTACGAAGGCTATGTTCACTTGCCCGTCAACTAAGTTTTTCTCACAAGAGGATGCCATTTGTGTTGTGTAATGCACCGACCACTTTTTAGAGGTGAATGATGGGTATTCATGGATGATTTCACTCTGTTTGCTGATAATTTTTATGACTGTTCAAAAAATTTGGAGCTTGTGCTTGAACGTTGCGAAGCCACTCTCCTGGTGCTTAATTGGGAGAAGTGCCACTTCATGGAAAAAGAGGGAATTGTTCTGGGTCACAAAGTGACTGCACATGGTATTGAGTTTCCGGGGACATGCTGGTTTCTATAGAAAGTTCATCAAAAACTTTTCCAGCATTACCAAGCTATCGACTGTGTTGCTAGCAAAGGATATCATATTTGTGTTCATTGTGGAATGCCTAAAAGCATTCGAATTCATAAAGGAAAATACTTAGTGTCCCGATTATGGTGACACCTGATTTGAGCCATCCATTCGAAATAATGTGTGATGTTGTTGTGTGGGTACTTCTGGGGCAAAAGAAAGATAAGATTTTTACACCAATCTACTATTCTAGTAGGATGATGAATGATGCTCAAGTTAATTATGTCACTACTGATAAAGAGTTCTTTGATGTGGTCTTCACTTTTGTCAAGTTTAGATCATATCTTGTGGGGAGTAAAGTGATTTTGCACAGCGATCACTCAGTGTTGAAATATTTGCAGAGTAATAAGGAGTCCAGGCCACACATGATGTGATGGGCTTTTTTGCTCTAAGAATTTGACCTTGAGATCAAGGAAAGGAAGGGAACTGAAAGCCAAGTCGCAGATCATCTTTCTCGACTTGAGAGACCTCCGGTTGAGAAAAAAAGGGAAGAATTCCCTAATGAGCAGATTTTCTCCATTGTCGCGGTCTGCGAAAGACCACCCTGGTATGCTGATGTAGCCTACGTTTTGGCTACTGGATGGTTGTCACGTGACCTCTCTCGTGATCAAATAAGGAAGCTTCAAGGTGAGGTAAAAAGTTATTTTTGTAATGACCCCTTCTTGTTTAAACTGTGTGCATATGGTGTGATTCGAAGATGTGTATCAGAAGGAAAGATGGCTACCATTCTGTCTCATTGTCATGATGGAGCAGCTGGAGGACACTATGGTAGAAATCGCACTGTAGCAAAGGTCATGGAAGCCGATTTCTATTGGCTTACTTTGTACAAAGACGCAGGGCGTATGTAGCTGCATGTGACAAGTGTCGAAGGGAAGATAATATTAGCAAGAGGGATGATATGTTGTTAAACTCTATTCTGGTATGTGAAATTTTATATGTTTGGGGAATTGACCTCATGGGGCCTTTCCATTCATCTCATTCTTATGAGTATATCTTAGTAGCCATTGACTACGTCTCTAAATGGGTCGAAGGAATCCTACTAGGACTAATGATGGTCAGGTGGTGTGTGGGATCTTACGGAAGAACATCTTTACCCGCTTTGGGATACTTCGAGTGATTATCAATGACAATGGGTTTCATTTTGTGAACAAGTAGTTTGCTGCACTGCTGTCTAAATAAGGGGTCACACACAAAAATGGAACCTCGTACCACTAGTGGGCAAGTTGAAGTGTCTAATCCTGAGCTTTAGAGAATTCTTAAAAAAATTGTTAGTGTTTCTCATAATGATTGGTTTGTAATGTTGGATGAAGCTCTATGGGCATACAAAAGTTCGTTCAGAATAGTCATAGGGAATTCAATGTTCAAATTAGTGTATGGAAAATCATGTCACCTACCTGTTAAGAGAGAACATAAGGCTTATTGGGCAATTAAGTTGTTTAATCTTGATCTTAGTGTTGTAGGTGCACACATGTTGTTGCGGATGAATGAATTGGAGGAATTTAGACTGGGCGCGTATGAAAATGAACGAATTTTTAAGGAGAAGACAAAGAGGTGGCATGATCCTCTGATTAAGCCAAAGGAGTTTCATGAAGGGGATAAAGTCTTGCTATACAATAATAGACTTAGATTGTTCCACAAAAAGTTCAAGTAAATATGGATAGGTCCGTATGTGGTGAAACATGATTCACTGTATGGCGCCATTGAATCCATGATAAGGAAGGGAATGAGAGTCTTAAGGTGAATAGGCTCAGGTAAAAACCGTACCTTGTTGGAAGATTTGACAGGAAATCCTCTAGCATCGTAATCAAATGATCCTAAGTGACTGAGTCAAGATGACGACTATAACTCAGAACTACTTCTACCCCTTTTTGTTGCTTTGTAGCGTAGTGTAGTTATAGTGTAGAGTAGGACTACTAATATTCAGGAGTTTTGTTATTTGTTTGGGCATGAATTGGACACAAACGAAGTACATAATAGAGTTGGGTGCAAGGGCTAAAAAGTAAAAAAAGAGCAAAACTCTGAGAAAAATGGCCCAGCGCGCCGCGTGGGGTGCCGCACTCTGCGTCGCACTAGGCCAAACAGGTAATTCTAACAAAATACAAGCCCTTTGAAAAAGCTCACCGTTGCGCTGCGTGGGGAGCTGCACCCTGCGACGTGGTGCTGCAAAATTTTGGCTTGTTTTATTTTTTTAAAAATAACACCCTATTTGTTTTTTCTTTACCCTACCCCTTTCCCTTTTTCCCCCACTCCTTTCTCTTATTCCTCTCTAAGCCCTCTTTAACTCTCTGATCTCGCCCAAACTCACACCACAAATAGGTAGTGAGGCGGTCGATGCAATAATAAAATCCAACGTAGGTCGGGATTGAATCCATAGAGAGTTAGATATGGGATTAGGTATATATTTAGTGTAATTGTATGATATGTCCTAATTTACACTTCCACGGTATTGGTTGTTGCTTCTACTTCTACTTTGATTGTTTTTGGTTTTGGTTGTTTTTCAAATTGATAAAAGGTCTAGGGTCGTGACTTCCACCTAGGTGGTTACTTAATTGGTTTTAAACTCTAGGGAAAGTTTGATTGGTCAGGGTTGTAATATAGAAATCACACTCGATTACTCACTCTATACCTCTTGGTAGTTTTAGTGATTTTGCCCAATTTGGTTTTCTCAAGTCCAAATGGGTATTGCACAAAACAAGTGATAAATGCTCAAGTCGGGTCTTATTATCTCTAGTAGGGGTGTTCATAAAAACCCGAAAAATTGAACCAAACCGAAAACCGAATCAAACCGACCAAAAAAAACCGATACTTTTTAGGTTTGGTTTTGAATTTTAAAAATCGATCAAATTTGGTTTGGTTTTGGTTTTAATAAAAAAATAACCGAAATAATCCGAACGAAACCGACTATAAAATTAGCTATTTACATTTATTATTATACCTATATATATGTATACTTTATAAAACGTTTCTAAAATTTTATGGTACATATTAGTCATTTATATTTTAAATCTAGTTCTTTGTTATTATAATAATCTAATTCTTTGCATTTACATTCTATTTTGACTGGTAGTTTTCTTTTGGTAAGTACAAGAGTTTATTTCGTGTTAAAAATAATCGATTTTTAATTAAGTACTTTAATTATTCATCACTACTTGATTCAATTATCATCAATATATCTTGGTAAATGATAGATTTCTCGAAGAGCAATTGATTTGATAGTGTTACATTGAAAATGTAATCGCCGGAATATGCGTTTGGTAGTGTATGTCTCATATTTAAGAAAAAACCCGATGAATAACTGAAAAAACCGAATCAAACCGAATCGATAAAACCCGACTTAATTGGTTTGGTTTGGTTCCAATATTTGAAAAACCGACTTACTTGGTTTGATTTCTTTTTAGGGAAAACCCGACCCAAATTGAACCATGAACACCCTAATCTCTAGATTCAACCCTTTAATTGGAGCTATCAATTTCTTGAATTCACCACAATTTCTTGTTAGCCAAGTTTTCCAAGACTTAGTCTCTCTTTCTCAAGTAGAGACTAAGTCAAGTAGGCATGAATCAATGTTTGCTACCACTAATTCTTGAATTCAAGAAAGAACTAGGATAAATATCACTAACCCAATCACAAACAAGCCCTAAATCAAACACACATTAAGTACCCACACTAGGATTGGGTCACAACCCTAGCTAAGAATTTAGCTACTCATGGAAAATGCAGAAATAAAAGAAGAATTTAAGATAAAATGCATAATAATTAGTTATGGAAAGAAAACCTAATATTTTGAAGTTAATATAGTACAAAATTACTCAAAACAGTAAAGAAAACGGCTCAGGTGCTCTCCCAAAACAAAACTTGACATAAAAATGATAAAAAGTTCTATTTATACTAAGCTGAAAAATATCTGACTAAAATGACCTTGCGGAGGTTGTGCGGTCGCATAATTCTGACTGCGGTCCGCACTTTGAGCTTGACTAGTCATATGGGCTTTCTGCGGTCGTATAAAAGTGGGATGCGGCCACACTTCATCCAGTTGTGCGGACAAAACATTTCTTAGTAGGGCCACACACTTGACTTGGGCTGGGACTTGGACCTGCTTTTGTGGACCGCACATTTGTGAGTGCGACCGCACTTTGACTTCTACGACCGCACAATAATCGTGCGGTCCGCACATCTTTTATTCAAGGCTCTCTGGTGTTGATTGTTTGGGGGCCGCATAATATTGAGTGCGACCGCACTTGTAGTCCTGCAACCACACAATAATGGTGCGGTCCACATATCTCCAGTTGCCTAATTTTCCAACTCTCTGAATCTCTATTCTGTGTCCGCACCAATATTATGCGGTCCACATACTCCTTAGCTTAATGTGACTGGGCTTCTTCCTTGTTTGTGGTCTCACACAGTATTGTGCGGTCCGCACTGTAAGCATTTTTGCCCTGTTTTGATCGTTGTCCAATTTTGACTCCTTTTTGAGTTGATTTTTATTCTTTGGCTTGATTCCCAATATTCCTGCAAGAAATCTCATTTTGTTAGTTCTCGAGAATTCCTTTAAGCATTTTTGAGCTAAAACACTAGTAAAAGAGAGCAAATAAGCGTTCAAAATCCCTACTTATCAATTCCCCTAAACTTAAGCTTTTGCTTGTCTTCAAGAAATTAAGGCGATTCCCACCTCCATTGGAAAAGGGATATTTCAGCTAGCCTAAGTGGAGTCAAACACTAATCAATTGGGACCAATAATTACCCACACACTTATGAATCATTAACAAGCCTATGATTTGAATTTTGAAGCACAAATGGCTCTACTGTGACGCTTTATCATCAAGGGTTGGCTTTGTTCATCAAGGAATCTCTCACTTTCATGCAAGTCACTTTGGATCCCAAACTCCTCCTCCTATTCTATCTGGAAGCTCATCTCACTCACGAATGAAGAGTTCAAAAGAATGACTCGAGGAAGACTCGCTCATCACTCCCTAAAGAATGTCACAAGCCCGGGTCTAAGTACCATATGCTTGCCCCTCATGTAGATCACCACTAATGTAAGCTTGCTCAGCTTGAAATCACATAGGGCTTTTTCGGCATGTAATGAAGGCTTTTGGATTGAGGAGGGTAATATCGGATTGGAATCGATTCATCTTTCCTTTAACACTTCATATTCTCTTGTTGGCTCATGCTTCCGACTCCTTGAGTCATTTTATTTTCCCTTAGGGGGATTAGAGAGACTCGACATCACTCTTTCTTTTTCATGCTATTCACTATCTCCTTCTTTGCGTTCTCCATGCTTTGCACTTTTTCTTTCTTTTGCACCTTTTCAACCCTTTCACATTATTCACTTTTCTTTTTGTGATTTTCTTTGTTTTACCTTTCTTTTTCTTTGCCTTTTCCTCTTCTTTATTTCTTTTGTCTTTTTGTTCATTGAAACCATCTTTAAACTCCTCGTCTCTCCCCCAAACTTATGTTTTTTCCATTTGAATCACATGAGTGCTAAAGAAAAGTCGGGTGCCAAAAGAGAGTCACTATAAAACGGTTAAAGACTTGTAATGTAGTTATTGAATAAAAAGGCTTTAGGCACAAAAGGGTTTACTAAGAATGATATCATTGGTGGGCCATGGAAAGTTTCAAAATGGGCCAATGAGGGTCTAGAATCACTTCTCAAGCCAAGCTAACTTAGAATTTAGCCTAGAAACACATTCAGAGCAAGTTATAGATCATTCACACGTGTACTTGGACTTGTAACACAATACCTCATTCAAGAAGTCGAGGGCCGAAAACAACCGCATTCAAGATTGAAAATCTCTAACGGTTCAACTAAACCATCCGATGATTAACTAAGTCAACACAAGATTCACAAGGTCTCTAACTAGAGCTATTTCTTTACAAAAACTTGTTTTTAACCATAAGGTCATACGTAAATGTGTTGGTACCAAGTGAAGCATGCTTGATACCCTTTTATTCATTACTACTATTTTTGCCTAAACAAGAAAATAAAACGGACTCAATCCCTTAAGAAGGTTGTCACGCCATCCATCATTGGGAACGGCCACCTAGTTCACACAAAGTCCATCGTTGGAAAAAACTGTGGCATTAAGAAAACCAAAGGCTTATTTATCACTCAAACGTAAAAAGAAGATAACAAATGAAAAAGAAACTACTAAAGTAAATAAGAAGTTATACTACTAAGAAATACAAACTAAAGAAGTTACGAATAAAAACTATGGAAAGTAAGATAAATGAATATACAAACCAAAGTAAAATGAATATATACATAGGGGAAACTAAATATATACATCTAACGAAAGGGAAGAATATTTATGTACCAAAGAGAAGATAAAGATAAAGTAAAAATAGTATAAGAGTTATTACAGGCCAATGTCAATGTCAATCAATCAAAAT
Source organism: Nicotiana undulata (assembly GCA_005239495.1). Lineage (NCBI taxonomy): Eukaryota > Viridiplantae > Streptophyta > Magnoliopsida > Solanales > Solanaceae > Nicotiana > Nicotiana undulata. The sequence continues at coordinate 40,107 of ML296225.1, forward strand.
AGACAACCCCCGAATGAAAATGAGCATTGTCCTCAATGCTAACAAAAGTAAGAACAGGGAAGGGTAGAGAGTTAAGAGAACTCCCTATGTGGTCTCAGTCTGCTTGGGATCCACAACACCCTCAGTCTCCTCTAGTTGTATCTCATCATCACCTGGCTGAGGGACAATAGGGTTGTTGAGCATCTGTATCATCTCCTCAGCAGTGTGGGCAGTAGCATCCGGCTCCTCAGACGGGTCGGCTGCTGCGTCTGATGCCTCAGGTACTGCTAGTGTTTCCTGTGATGCTGGGATTGTTGGATCCATAAGCAGGTCCAATGGTAGATCTCCAGCGGATGCAAACTTGGCAATCTATGGTCTCAACCTCTCCAGTGACTTCTTCGATGCCTGAGACTTCCACATCTTCTTTTTTTTCTTGCCCAACTCCTTAGTGACCTCTCCATGCGCAACCAGAGTCTCCATAATGGTCTTCTAGTTGTCCAGAATCTTCTTCAATGTTTCCTCCACTGACGGAGGTACATGTGGTATTGCTGGGCCAGAGGATTATGCTGCAACAACACTAGATATCTCAGATAGCTTTGAAGTAGCTGCCTACATCCAATTGTTGAGACTCGCCAATGTCTAGGAGACTCGCAGCACAGTCTGTGGATAAGTGGATGAAGTTGGCACTGATAATGGAGCTGATGGTATAGACAAAGAATGTGGTGGCATGGCTGATGTAGAAGGCATGTCATCTGTGGAAGGCTCAGCAGATGAATCAGTAACTACTACCCTTGGCTCCTCAGACTGGCCAGCGAGGTAGTTGCCTTACCCTTGAACTTCGGGTTGTCAGCATCCTGTAGGTGGTACCATGAGAAAGGCTTCTTGGCCTTTAGTTTTGTATCATACTACCTTGGCTCCACCTTTTGATCATTGAAATACTTAGTGAGGAAGTTCGGGTATAGCTATGATCTCTCATCTTTATGAAATACTTGGTTTACGTGATGACATCCACATTAATCGAATACTCAACCATAATCAAAACCACCAAGACTGCTCAGGGAAGTGGGAGGTTGTTCTCACTCAAGCACGGATCAATGCCACTGCATACAAAAGTCTACCTCCGTTTTGCTTCAAAGTTTAGGGTGGCTGGATTATGGGGACCCCTGCTGTGAGCCATAGAGGTGGTGGTCCTCGAGCAGCCAAAATCTCTGTTAACCACGGCCGAGCTGCATCACCCAAATCAAGCTCTTCCAAGTATTGGACTGCCTCTACTTCATCAAATCCCACATATGAGTTCAAAGCACAGGAGTCAAATCAGATTTTCAGATTTTGCACCTTTGTTATCTTGGTACCCTTATTTATGTGAGCCACATTGGCATAAATTTATTTAACCAAGTGCTCATTTGCATCGAGGACACTTTGGGTGAACCATTTATATCCCTTTCGGTCCTGGAACTATCTGAGGACATTTGGATTGTGAATGTCCAAATCCTTCATCAAGAACTAGCGCTCAAGTGTGAGCGATCTCTGTGGCCACCACTCTCTGAACCTGTTGAAGGCAGTCAAGCTGACAAATCTATCTTCCCATATCTTTTTTTCCTTGAACTCTCAAGGCCACCCACTCGAGTGTCACCTCCCCTCCCATCATCCGGGACATCATCATCATCATCCACATTGTTTTGTGCGGGAGGAGAGTGTGTAGAGGAGGGCTTTGAATCCTGACTACTAGCATCTGAACCCATAGTAGAACTAGCTGAGGTGGAGGATTCATCACGGAGTTGGTATCTTGTTTGAAATTGTTGTGATTGGGACTCCTGTTGTGCTTGTAGAGAGTTTCCCTTTGAAACTTTCCCAGACGGGGCATATTCACTGGTGTCAGAAGGTTCAGGAACTCTGTTGGCAGTTGCTTTCTTGCTTATGGTTCTCTGAGTGGAAAGTGGTAGGTTAATCTTACCTAGGCATCGGCCCCAGGAGGGCTCACCCCTCCCTTTTGATGTATCACCTCTGCCACGGGATCTAACCATTGTTTGCAACACATAGCAATAGGAATCAGTTAGAATTGAGGCTCATAGTGTATACAGATGCATGCTTGATAGTTGCAGAAAAGCAGACTCAGAAGAGGTAATGCGGACCGCACAATTGCGGCCGCAGACAGCCGAGACCGCACAATTTCACAGTGCGTCTGCACAACCAAAAGTGCATACCGCACAAAAGTGAGTGCGGCCACACTGCTCCGGGTTCAGACTACTGGGTTCTCTGATCATTCAGTAGTGCGGACCGCACAAATTTGCTGTGGACCGCATAATTGTGGGTGCGGTCCGCACATTTCAAGCACCAATTTTACCCTAACTCTAACATCTAGGGACTGCACAAAAATGTGTGCGGTCACACGATTTAAATTTATGCAACAATGATTTACGTTTCATGCACTTTTCTCAAAGATTAGACAAGATTTGAGCAATTAAATATGATTAGCAATTTACCCAGGCCCCAATTAATATTTCAGATACTACCCACATGATTCTAAGCAAGAATGACTAACTATTGACATTTTTAGGCATGAAAATAACCCTAGAAAAAAGAATAAAACTAAGAAAAGATGAAAAATCTAAAGATGTAATGAACATACCAGTAATGAGGGATGCAGGTAAGAATCCACATAGATGAAATGCTTGATATTTGAGAACTAATGGGATATGCACTATGCTTGATTATGGTTTCAGAGTTTAGAGAGAGAAAAGTGTGAATTGTACATGGAGGTCATATTTATAGGTTGATCGAGTTGGTGCAGAACTTACCTGAGTGAGGCCGCACAATTTTGAGTATGGTCCGCATTCTTTACCTATACGTTTTGAGGAAGTGTTGCGGCCTGCACAAAAGTGAGTGCGGCCGTAGAGTTTGTGCGGTCGCACAATTTTGTGTGCGGCTACAATTTGTTAATAAAATTTGACAGGCCAAACTTCAGAGGGCATGCACTTTTGGTCCTCCAGTTATGCGACCGCACACAGAATTGTGCAGTCGTAGAGTGATTTCGCGGTCTGTACTTTTGTGACACTTAGACAATTTTTCTTGCACAGTCCTTGGAATGCACACCCATTCCAGCATACACTTCAAAACTTGTTATCTCAATACAAAACCTATCTAAATGGAAGAAAAAAAATAAAAAATTGAAAAGAAACATAGGTTACCTCCCAAGAAGCGCCTGATTTAACGTCGCGGCACGACGCAGGTTACCATCGATCACTTGAAATGAAGCAACGCCACAACGTGGCTATCATCAACCTTACCAAGATAATGTTTCACCCATTGACCATTGACTCTAAACACTTCATCATTTTTGTTCTTCAAGTCTAGTGCACCAAAGGGTGTTACTTGCACAACTTCAAATGGGCCACTCCACTTGGATTTCAACTTTCCCCGAAACATCTGCAACCAAGAATTGAGCAATAGCACAAGATCGCCTTCTTTGACTTCTTTATTCCGGCTATACTTGTCATGGAGGTACTTCATCTTGTCCTTGTAATAGGAGGAACTTGAATATGCATGGAGGCGGAACTCATCTAGATCATTCAATTGTCCCACCCTTAAGTTGGCAGCGGCATCCCACTCAAGATTAAGCTTTTTCAATACCCACACAACCTTGTGCTCAAGTTCCACCGGTAGGTGGCAAGCTTCCCCGAACACTAACCGATACGGAGCATACCAATTGGTATTTTGTAAGTTGTCCTATAAGCCCAAAGAGCGTCATCAATTTTCTTCGACAAATCCACCCGGTTGGCATTCACACCCGGTTGGATGTCAATTTGACGGATGGATAGGCGTAGCAGAAAAGAAAGGGTCAATTACAAGAGGAAGGCGGAAGAAAAAAGACGAGAGAGCAATACCCAGGTCTTTGAAAAAATGCTCTTGATCTCCCGGTTGGAGACTTCAACCTGTCCACTTGCTTGAGTATGATAGGGGGTTGACACTTTGTGAGTGACACCATACTTTGAGAGTAAAGTAGCAAAAGCTTTGTTGCAAAAGTGCGATCCCCCATCACTAATAATGTCCCTTGGTGTACCAAACCTTGTGAAGATGTTATTTTTCAAGAATGCTACCACACTCCGAGCTTCATTGTTGGGAAAAGCCACCGCTTCGACCCACTTTGACACGTAATCCACAGCTACCAATATATAAGTATTCCCACGGGAGCTGACGAAAGGACCCATGAAATCAATTCCCCACACATCAAAAATTTCAATCTCCAAGATGGTGGTGAAGGGCATCTCCTTTTTCTTGGAAATCCCGTTTTCCCTTTGACATTCATCACAACGCTTGACGAGATCGCTAGCGTCCTTGTAGAGAGTAGGCCAATAGAATCCACCACTTAACACCTTTGTAGTTGTTGTTGTCGCTCAACCATGGTAACCACCATATGGCGAAGAGTGGTAAGCCTCAAGAATTCCCAATCGTTCTTCTTCTGGTGCACATCTTCGGATCACACCATCGGTAAAATGTACTCGACCAGATGGAGCTCGGTAAAACCCAACTGATCAGTGGTTGCACAATAGGTGTCGTACCCAACCGACTATAGCGCGGTTTGGTAGAGTAATATATATATATATATATATATAATGCATGCAGGACTCATTGGAATCATATTCTGAACCTTTCGGAGTGACGTAACGTAGATATTCTCCATACACGTTATTAGGAATAACTCTTCATCAAGAATCTTATAAGAATCAGGTAGTACCGACAACATTGATAACATAAGAATAAGATAAGCAACCTCAACATCATTGTTCCATAAGAAGGGAAACAATGTAAGAAGTTAATCTTATTAATCTAGACCCTCTAGTGTTGACCGGATCAGACCCCAAGGAGGACCCGCAGACTTTTATTGACCACGTTTATCATACATTGCGGGTTATGCATGCTACAGATACAGAGGCAGTGCAGTTGGCTTCTTATCGGTTATGGGATTTAGCGGTTTTCTGGTATGATAGTTGGGAGAGATCCAAGGGTCTGAACGCCCCTAGAGGTGTGTGGAAGGAATTTTCTGAGGCCTTTCTTCGTCACTATTTTCCAGTTGAGATATGATGAGCTAGATATGATAAGTTCTTGAACCTTAGAGAAGATATTTGAATCATATAATATCCGTATCATACGTCTTGAAGTCAAACGACTTATAAAACAAAAGTCGACAAAAGTTGTCGTAACTTATGTTCATAATTTTACTTAAACTTTAGGCCAAATGTTACTAAGATTTTCTCCCAATTTACTTGGAATTACGGGGTTATCTACCCACCAAATTGAAGATCAAGGAGTCTAGTTTCCAATGCATTAAACCATTTATCAATACAACAATGAAGTAGAGAGATATATGCATTTTTGCGAGACTGCACAAGCTGCTAGGTGACAAGTAGGTGTGTCAACTACTTGGTTCAATGGGAGCCAAAAAGAGGCAATTTACTCATCCCAATAGTAGTCAAGGCAGTCCCGTTTGAGCTTCTTCCTTTGGTTTGAAGAGAACTCATTTGGTACAATTCCACTCATAAGATAATTGGCCAAGTCGGGGAACCATGGCATCCCGGTCAGAGAAATGGATAGGAGTTGCTCGTCGGGAAATTGAATCATTTATCCCAAGGCCATCATGTGGCCTCCCCTCCTTATCCAACCGAGACAAGTGGTCCGCCACTTGGTTTTCACTCCCCTTGCGGTCTTGAATCTCAAGATCAAACTCTTGTAAAAGAAGTACCCACCACATAAATCTTGCCTTAGAATCTTTCTTGCTCATCAAATATCGAAGTGCCGCATGATCGGTGTGAACAATCACCTTTGTACCCATCAAGTACGTGCAGAACTTCTCCATAATAAAGACAATAGCAAGGAGCTCTTTTTCGGTCACTGTATAGTTGACTTGGGCCTCGTTCATGGTCTTACTAGCATAGTAGACCGGATGGAAGATCTTTTTGATATGTTGCCCCAATAAAGCTCCAACCGCCACATCACTTGCATCACACATGAGCTCAAAAGGTAAGCTCCAATTTGATGCGGTAATATTAGGAGTAGTTGTCAACTTATACTTGAGCAATTTGAATGCCTTCATACAATCTTCATTGAAATGGAACTTGGCATCATTTTCCAAAAGTTTGCACAAGGGATTTACCACCTTATTAAAGTCCTTGATGAATCGACGATAGAACCTCGCATGACCTAAAATGCTCCTCACTCCCTTCACAGACGCATGGGGAGGGAGTTTGGAGATCACTTCAGTTTTGGCTTTATCAACCTCAATACCATGCTTTGAAATCTTGTGGCCGAGGACAATGCCTTCCTCGACCATGAAGTTACATTTCTTCCAATTCAAGACCAAGTTAGTTTCCTCGCATTTAGTTTCCAAATGGACCATTTTTCCGAGTAACTTTGTTGAGCTTCCTATAGTCCATGCACACTATTCTTGTTGGGATAAATTCGTTTTTGTCATTTGTTATCACAGTCATGCCCCCTTTCTTTGGGACACATTGCACCAGAGAGGTCCACGAGCTATCAGAAAGGGGGTAAACAACCCCGGCATCCAACCATTTGATGATCTCCTTCTTCACTACCTCTTTCATAGCTTCATTCAATATTCTTTGATGTTCCACGGAGGTTTTGGCATCCACTTCGAGAATAAAATTGTGCGTACAAAAGGCGGGGCTTATACCCGAATATCCGCCAATGTCCAACCTATAACTTTCTTCATCCTTTGGAGCACTACCAAGGTAGAATCTACCTGCACGTTAGTTAAGCACGAGGAAAGAATAACAGGTAAAGTGGAACAATGTACACGAAACTCATACGTGAGGTGTGAAGGCAAAGGCTTTAACTCCAGGGTGGGAGGCTCCTCGATTGAGGGCTTTGTTGGAGGAGTTTTCCGCTTCTCAAGATCCAAGGACAATTTTTGGGGCTCATAAGTATATGAACCCATTCCTTGCAAAGTATTGACACATTCCACAAAGCCTTCCTTGTCATTCTCATCATGATTTAGCAACACAGCTTCAAAGGTGTCCTCAACATTCATCACAACAATTATGTCATCAATAATTACTTTGGTCACTAGATCCATGAACGAACGAACTGCATTGCTATTTGGTTGCCTCATTGATTTGCATACATGGAACACAAAATTTTCATCACCCATCCGGAAGGTGAGCTCACCGGCTTCCACGTCAACTAGGTCCTTCAACGTAGCAAGGAAAGGTCTACTTAAGATAATAGGCATCCCGTAGTCAACCTCACAGTCAAGGATCATGAAGTCTGCTAGAAGGATGAACTTATCAATCCGAACTAACACATCATCAATAATTCCCAATGGCCTCTTCATAGTTCGATCCGCCATTTGCAACCTCATAGATGTGGGTTTTGGTTTCCCAATTCCCAACGTTTAGAAAATAGAGTAGGGCATCAAGTTGATACTTTCCCCCAAATAACATAAAGCTTTGGCAAAATTGACGCTCCCAATGGTGCAAGGGATTGTGAAGGTGTTGGGATCTTCCAATTTTGGAGCCATGGAGTGCACAATAGCACTCACTTGATGTGTCATCTTGATTGTTTCAATATTCATTGATCTCTTCTTTGTTACCAAATCCTTCATGAACTTGGCATATCCAGATATTTGTTCCAACACTTTAAACAATTGCACATTTATGGACAAACTCTTCATCATATCAATAAATTTCTTGAATTGATTCTCACTATTTTGCCTTGCAAGCCTTTGAGGATATGGAGGAGGAGGCCTTGGCATGGCTGCCCTGGCCTTTTGCACTCTTGGATTCGGTATGTCAATCACGTGCTCCCTAGAAGGGTTCACTTCCTCTTGGGTTTCCTTCACACTTTCATCAATGTCAATCCTCACTTCTTTGTTAGCTTGAATCACATTACTTGGAATTTCATCTTCTTGAACCAACACATCATCATCCATAATTCGTCTTTGATTTGAGGTGGTTGCATCTCAACTTCTTACGCTTCTCGTGGTTATAGTCATTGCATGCCCCGTATTGATCCAACCCTTCGGGTTCACCACCGTATCACTAGGTAGTTCCCCTTTAGAACAAGTGTTTAAAGCTTGAGAGATTTGGCCAAGTTGAACCTCCAAATTGCGGATGGAAGTGTTGTGGGAGGCTAATTGAGCATCGGAGTCGGCATTTTTCTCCATCATTTGCTTGTTCATACTTTCAATCCGTCCCATTTCATTATTGGAAGCGCTAGAACCTTGAGAGGGATATGGAAGCGGGTTGTTTGGTTGTTGATACATCAAGGGCCTTTGAAAGCCCGACCCCCGATTCCCTTGGTTATTATTGTTCCAACCCCCTTGGTTGTTGTTGCCTCCCTAATTGTTTTGATGGTTTCCACCGCAATTACCTTGATTATTGCCTCCCCAATTGCCTTTGTTACCTTGATTATTCCAACTGCCGTGATTATTGTTATTTCCCCAATTGCCTTGGTTGTTGTTGCCACCACTCTAATTGCCTTGGTGGCCTTGGTTGTTCCCATTACCTTGGTTTCCTTGTGATCTCCATTGTTTTTGATTTTGAGCATTGTTTATTTGATCTTGATAATTTTTGACATATTGCAGTTCTTCTTCTTTCTCATTATACGAATCACCTTGGTCATACCCACTATCATCTTTCATGAATTGTCCCGGACTACTTTTCCCTTGTTGAAATTTTTGTCGTCTCTTGTTCATCATCATATTCACCCCTTCCATATAATTCCCTTCTTTCGGCCCTTGAGCCCGTTGAAGCCAAGTATTGGCCAATTGGTTCATTGTGGTTGTCAATTCGGCAATCGATTGCCCATGATCATGCAACTCCTTGTGTAGGTGAATTACATTTGGGTCACCTTGAGGAACAATGGCCCTACTTTGCCACGCCGACGAGGTATCCGCCATCTCATCCAAAATTTCACAAGCTTCAGAATAAGACTTGTTCATGAAGTTCCCCCCGACGAGTTGATTTACAACGCATTGATTTGTTCTGTTGATCCCCCAGTAGAAGGTTTGTTGGATCATGGTTTTGGTCATATCATTTTTCGGGCATTCTTTAACCATGGTACGATATCTTTCCCAAATCTCGTGCAATGGCTCATTCGGCTCTTGATTGAACGCTAGAATTTTATCCCGTAGTGTAGCCATGTTCCCCAGAGAGAAGAATTTGGCAATGAACGTTTCGGCCAACTCATCCCAAGTATGGATGGAATGATTGGTAATCTCGCTAACAAGACCAATGTCATTTTTTGTAAATAAAAGGGAAATAGACTCAAACGCAGTGCGTCCTCGGAAACATTTGTTTGCTTGCTTCCCCAACAAGTATCGACGAACCCCTTGAGTTGCTTGTAAGCATTTTGGTGCGGAGCCCCAGTGAAGAAACCCCGTTTCTCAAGTAGTGTAAGCATCACTTTTGTGATTTGGAAGTTGCCCGCCCTAATATAGGGCGAGACTATAGATCTTGCATAACCCTCGTTCGGCAACACCCGGTGCGCTGACACTCTTGGTGGTGGTGGGGGAGGGGCGGGGATATTATCATGAGGCGGTCGGCCTCGTCTGTTTACTTGAGGTTCGAGATGAATCTCATCTCCTTGATCATCGTCCACCTCCTCCCCCAATGGCAAATTCCCGATGGGCTCATTGTTGAGAGCCATTCTCGTACCTATAAGCAATTCAAAAACAAAATTAGTGACTCGGAAGGAATGAAAGACAAAGCACACAAAAATCTAGATATATAGCTAAATCCATTTAATTCACCAGCAACGGCACCAAAAATTGATCTCGCCCAAACTCACACCACAAAGAGGTAGTGAGGCGGTCGATGCAATAATGAAACCCAACGTAGGTTGGGATCGAATCCACAGGAAGTTAGATATGGGATTAGGTATATATTTAGTGTAATTGTATGATATGTCCTAAATTACACTTCCACAATATCAGTTGTTGCTTCTACTTCTACTTTGATCTAGTGACTGCAATTATAAAACTAATAGACAATATTTTTGGTTTTGGTTGTTTTTCAATTTGATAAAAGTTCTAGGGTCGTGACCTCCACCTAGGTGGTTACCTAATGGGTTGTAAACTCTAGGGCAATTTTGATTGGTCGGGGTTATAATATAGCAATCACACTCGATTACTCACTCTATACTTCTCGGTAGTTTGAGTGATTTTGCCCAATTTGGCTTTCTCAAGTCCAAATGGGTATTGCACAAAACAAGTGATAAATGCTCAAGTTGGGTCTTACTATCTCTAGATTAAATCCTTTAATTGGGGCTATAAATTTCTTGAATTCACCCCAATTTCTTGTTAGCCAAGTTTTCCTAGACTTAGTCTCTCTTTCACAAGTAGAGACTAAGTCAAGTAGGCATGAATCAATCTTTGCAACCATTAATTCTTGAATTCAAGCAAGAACCAGACTAAATATCACTAACTTAATCACAAACAAGACCTAAATCAAACACCCATTAAGTATCCACACTAGGGTTAGGTCACAACCCTAGATAGAAGTTTAGCTACTCATGGAAAATGCAGAAATTAAAAGAAGAATTTAAGATAGAATGCATAATAATTAATTATGGAAAGAAAATCTAATGTTTGGAAGTTAATCTAGTAAGAAATTACTTAAAGCAGTAAATAAAATGGCTCAGGTTCTCTCCTAAAACAAAACTTGACCTAAAAATTACAAAAAGTTTCTATTAATACTAAGCTGAAAAATATATAACAAAAATGCCCCTGCGAAGGTTGTGCGGCCGCATAATTCTGAGTGCGATCCGCACTCTAAGCTTGACTGGTCATCTGGGCTTTATGTGGTCACATAAAATTGGGATGTGGCCGCACTTCGTCCAATTGTGCAGACCGCACATATCTGAGTCTAGCTGCACTCTGGCTTCTGCAGCCGCACAACTTTGATTCAAGGCTCTCTGATTCCGATTGTTTGCGGGCCGCATAATATTGAGTTCAACCACACTAGTAGTCCTGCGGCCGCACAGTTTTGGTGTAGTTTGCATATCTTTAGTTGCCCAATTTTCCAACTCTCTGAATCTCTATTCCGGGGCCGCACCAAAATTATGCGGTTCACATACTCTAAAGTTTAATCAGACAGGGCTTCTTCCTTGTTTGCGGCCGCACACAGTATTGTGCGGTCTGGACTGTAAGCATTTTTTCCCTATTTTGATCCTTGTCCAATTTTGACTCTTTTTTTAGTTTATTTTTATTCTTTGGCTTAATTCCCAATATTCCTGCAAGAAAGCTCATTTCGTTAGTTCTCGGGAATGCCTTTAAGAATTTTTGAGCTAAAACACCAGTAAAAGAGAGCAAATAAGCGGTCAAAATCCCTACTTATCACTCTTCCCCAAATGCCTACTTCTCCCCCAAATTCTTCCGCATTCAAGTCTTCTCATCTTCCTCCATAGTCAAGGTAAGTAATTTTCTCCTATCTTTTTTCTCTCTCTTAGTTGTTTTCTTTTTATAGTTTTAGTTAATATCCTTAACCCTGGGTAGTTTTTTATTTTTAAGTTATTCTTCATATTTTTGCCAAATATTGTGCTTGATTTTGTGGGGTTTTCATTGTTCTTATGATTGTGGATGATATTTGGTATGTCTTGGTGGCATTTGAGTTATTTTGTGATGAAGTTTGGTGGGGGTGTCTATTTGGCCGAATTTTAGAGGCCGTGTGGGATGTATTTTGTGCTTCTTATTAAATTTTTTTGATGTGGTGATGTTATAGTTGTGTTGGATGGTGTGGTTGGTGCACAATTGTGGGTGATGCATGCTCAATTTAATGTTGAAGAAAGTATTGACACTAGTGCCTATTATATGTTTGAAAAAATTCCCCAAGGACACCAATGGGGAAGTATGAGCACCAAGTTAACTCTTGTGACTTAGTAATGAACTTGTTGATGGATGATAAGTGTGGGGTGGGTGGTCATATGCTTATTTTGTGAAATTGTGACATGTTATCCAATCGATTGACCAACCCATGCTACTATTACTAGTTGCTAATTGTGGTGTCCGATTCATGCTAAGTGCTTGTGTAGTTTTGTTACTAGTTAGCTTCTTGATTTTGTACTTTACAATAGTGTAGTGTAATTATGGTTGTGTTGTTGTAATGTTAGTAGGTAGTTGGGCGGATTGTTGATGACTTGTCACATGCTTATAATGGAGTAGTCTGAATCCCCAGTATACATTGTACTTGTGAACATGCCAATAGCATAAGTGTGGGGTAGTCACCCCATTTGGTCCTTCTTGTCATTCTATTGTTGGGTTGTGGCTAATTGTGTTCGTCTTGTGCAGGTAAAATGTCTCGCCGTTCCAGTAAACGTGCTAACACTGGTTCTTTTTCGGTTGCATCTAGTAGTCGCAGGGGAGGTAGGCGGGCACCACCCGCCGCTCAATTTGAGGAGAAGATGAATCATATTGACCCGGATGCTTACGAGGACCCAGAATGTAGGATTGGTATTCGGGTTGTCCTATCTTACGCTGGACATTTGTTTATGACGTTCATCCCTGGTATGGACCAAAATACTGAAGTTGCTATAGGCAATGGAAAGTTGTCCCGGAAATACAATGAGATCTACAGTAACATTTGGGAATTGGGCCTTCAGAGTTTGTTCCGTCCCGGTGATGCGGTGAACGTGAACTTAGTGAAGGAGTTGTATGCAAACTGGCAACCTGAGGCTAGTCTGGATGTTGTGTGCAAGGTGAGGGTATGAGGTAAAGTGATCCCATTCTCCTCATAGGTGATCAATCGGATTGTGGGTTTCACTAAGTGTTACAACCCATATTCACGTACATTGGTTCATGCCATAAGTTAGTTGACATAAATCTGAGAAGAGATTATCTTTGAGATGATAAGAAGTTAAACCTATTGGTCTTAAATGATACAAGGGTGGTTAACAAGTATTAGAAGTTAAAACGAATCAAGGATGTTGTGACCCATATTTTTCGGTAAACCTAGGGGTGATAATATTCTCAAGAGGTCGTGTTTAAGATATTTGAATCATATAATATCCGTATCATAAGTCTTGAAGTCAAACGAGTTATGAAACAAAAGTCGACAAAAGTTGTCGCAACATATGTTCATAATTTTACTTAAACATTAGGTCAAATGTTACTAAGCTTTTGTCCCAATTTACTTGGAACTACGGGGTGATTTACCCACCAAACTGAAGATATATGAGTTTAATTTCCAATGCATTAAACCGTTTATCAATACGAGCTGCAGTATAGAGATATTTGCATTTTCGCGAGACTGCGCAGATTAGTAGGTGAGAAGTAGGTGCATCACCTACTTGCCAAAATGAGGACTCAATCAAAAGCTCCAAAGTCGGTAAAGAGGGGACATTTTAGGGCTTATAAACTCATCTAATTCACTCATTATTCAAACCATGAAAACCAGATCTAACCCTTGCAACTCCTCCCCAAAAAATTTCACATAAACCTTAGGATGTTACGATGTGATTCTAGTGACGAAAAGCCCGGACAACTTGCTAGTTTCTCTTTCTCCTTCTTATAGCTGCATTGAGGAGCTGATTTTTAATGAAGAAGGACTAGGTTTCGTGGGTTTTACTCAGTACAAGGTAAGTTTATGCTTCTCCTTACATTCTCTATGCATTTGCGAGTTGTAACTCGATCGTAAAGATTAGACCTAGCGAGTTTCGAAAAAGTGGTATGTTGTTTGTTGTTGCGTCATGGTTGTCTGGTTGTGAGCTTATTTTTAAGTTGAATTCATGGCTGGTTTATTTTATAAGAGGCTTAATTAGGTTCTTTTGGTTGTGTTTCTCAATTTGAAAGAAAAGACAAGTCGAAACGTGTTTTAGTAAACTGAAAAATTAATTTTGAGTTGCTGAACTTGTGGGACTGTTTTGTTGGTTGTTTCGTGTTGCTATTGGGTTGTCTATTTTTCTACTATTTTTATGGATTTGAGAGGAGAAAGGGTGTGGAGAAACACCACATAATGGCAGGGTGGTTTGCTAGTCGTTCATTGTAACATTTTCGGATTGTTTGACACTATTATGGTTGTCGTTTTGTGGATGAAGTGATAGGGGTATGTTGGGATTTTTGATGATTGTTTTGACTTGTGTGAAGTCATAAATATAGGGGAGGTATTGTCCGTTTTATCGTAAAATAGGTTGTGGTCGATACATAATACTTATGATGCTTAAACGATATCGATAGTGTCATTTCTCTTATTGTAGACTAAGGAGTCGTGACATTTGCATAGCTTGAGGTTGGGAAGTATATATATAAGGTATGTGAGGCTATCCATTTCCTTATTTTGCACGATTCCGATTGTACATAATGCAATGACCGAGCTTCCAAAGATACTCTACTCTTAGAAGCTAGCAGT
>MDKH01008670.1:0-12126 GCA_005239495.1 Nicotiana undulata
TATATATATATATATATATATGAATTTTCAGGCTAGAACGTACAATAATATCTCAAGTTTCAGCATTCAGAAAACGAAGGAGATAGAGGTTTGAAGTTGTTTAAACAGTGGATACAAGTTAAAACTTTTTTAAAAAGTGGGTATAGGTTAAATGGGGGCGACCAAATAGGCGCCCCGTGCAATATTTACCCCAAAATTATTTGATGGATCTGTTTCCAAGTTGGAGTTTAAGGACGGGTTTTTTTTCCTTCTTATACAATATTTGAAACTTATTTATTAAAATTGTCCAAATCTTTTATATTACACGTCCTTTACCATTTATATACAATTATTAGTGCATTAAATTAGGAGATTCTCAGCTTGGAAAAGGGCATACTAAAAGGACCGAAGTTCAAATTGCCCTTCCATACAAGTAAGACTCCTTCTAGTTGTGTGTTACCTATATTAAGCCATAACTCGCGCAAATATTTTCTCTCTTTTGCCATAATTTCCTATTTTAATAAAAGAATAATATATGGCACATCAATACAAATTTAAAATAAATTACATACAAATTTAATACAAAATTTGATATATCTACAACAATAAATTTTCATACAACTAATTATACAATATACAACTACCTACAAAATTCTTACATCATTCTTACCCAGTTAAATATGATCACAACATTATACAACTTAAGTACAAATTAATATAAATTTTATACAATGTCTTTTTATGTATTTTGTATGTAATGTGTATATATTCTGTATGTGGTGTGTTCTTCTACTCTTCTTCGAATTTCAATATGAAAATCCAGCCAAATCAAATATAATCTTCCCTAAATACTCTAAGAATCAAGATATAAAGTCCATCGAATATTCCCAATTAGAAACGACCCGACCGACCATTTTGAGCTTTAGCATTCTATTCGGTGGGTTGAGAATTTGAATATGTTACGACCCAAATTTCCCTCCGTTGGGTATCGTGATAACATCTAGTCTTAGGGACTAGGTAAGCCTAACATTTACTAAATAACAACAATAATAAAGGAATTCTAACAGTCTCGATATAGAAATCTTTACAGAATTTATAATTTCCCAGAACCGGTAGTACTAGTCATAAGCTCTACAGAGTTCACTATACTTCTAAAATACAACCGTTTGGAAATGAGTAAAATTGTTGAAACATAGTAAGAAGGTGAATCTGAAGCCTGCGAACGCGGATGCAGGTTTACCTTTAGTCTCCTCTGCAAGGATACGCAAAACTACTAACAATCAATACCTGGATCTGCACAAAAATATGCAGAAGTGTAGAATGAACACACCACAGCGGTGCCCAGTAAGTATCAAGACTAACCTCGGTGAAGTAGTGACGAGGACTAGTAAAGAAACCCACTGGTCTAATAACTAAACAGGAATAAGTACAGAAATAACGAAAACATAACATCTTTCTAATATCTACACAATTTGGCTAACAACGTAACAACTACAATAAAGAAGAAAAAAACAACAACAATGGTACACCAAAAGAATACGCCGAAGGATGGATGAGAACACAACCCAAATCCGGAAAATCACAATATAGTAAGGGAAAGTAGTAACTCAGCACTGCAATAGTTTCCACATCAGGCCTTAGTCAACAACCCCAGTAAATTTGTCAAATCTTCAAGTGTAAACTTTCACCCGCAAGTTTATATTGCAATCTTTAACATATAATCATTTCAAATAGAAAATTTCTTTGAAATATACTTCCTCTGAATATATACTTTGCAGAAAGAAAATCTTCAAACGTAATTTTCTTCAAGATAAATGCTTTTCAAATATACCTCTCCAAACAATAGTCTTTCAAACATAGTTGTCTTCAAGGTAAATGCTTTTCAACAATACTTTTCAAATAATATCTTTCAAACATAGTTTATTCAAGATAAATACTTTTCAAATAGGTACATTTTTCAAGTAAATATCCTTCAATTATAGGTCACCCTGTAACTCCTAAGAGTAGAAGATTAACAACTCCGAACACAGGTATATCAACAGGGGAAAACTACCGGGACCGCAGCCCGTAGTTCTAAATTTATTATGCAGTATAAGGGGATCTCCCGAAATACATCTGTAGTCCCAAAATAAATATGCTGTGCTGGGGGATCTCCCGAAATACGTCCTAGTCCCCAAAGTAAATATGGAGTACATGGGGGATCTCCCAGAATACGTCCATAGTCCCCAAAGAAAATATGCAGTGCAGGGGGGATCTCTAGGAATACGTCCATAGTCCCCAAAGTAAATATGCAGTGCAAAGGGGATCTCCTGGAATACGTCCGTAGTCCCCAAAGTAAATATGAAGTGCATGGGGATCTCCCAGAATACGTCCGTAGTCCCCAATTTAAATATGCAATGCAACCAACAAGGATATCAACTATAACACGACAGAACACATCGTACATCGCCACAACAGGTACAAGAGCAACAAATGATAGAAATGCAATGTAGTACGACCAAATCAATACAAAAACTTAAATCAAAAGAACGGTAGAACTCACTCACAAGTAAGAACCATTGAAAAGAAATACTAAGCATAAAGAAAACAGCTTAACCAGGGAGAACAAGACGTAACGACGTATCCAAAATATTAAAGTCAATAATAAAAAGCCAACACAAGTCAATTAATTCCAAATAAAGGCAAGTTGGCTAAGATATATGTTATCCAAATTTCATTTTAAGGTTGATCAATAACGAGAGATTTTTCAACAATTCAAATAAGGGTAAGCCGCAAAAGATAATCATAACTCCAATTAATGCTAAACAATTATAGGGTGAGATAATACTAATTTCAATTAAATAGGTAGTTTATGAAAAATATAGCATGACGATTGAGGGGAAAAATCTTCAGCTAAGTCAATTAAGATCAAGTAAGCAATAAAGTGAATCTAAAAGCAAGTAATTCTAATTTAAGCAGGTAGAGGGGAACTAACAATCAGGAACTCAGTCATACTAATTATAACTTCATACACTGGGAATATAGGGACCTAAAAATCCTAAAAGGCCAACCGCCTAAAAATAATTCAGAGTACGCACTCGTCACCTTGCATACACGGGATATAATCAACATAGAAGACTCAAATCCTAAGGAGTAATTCCCCCACACAAGGTTAGGCAAGATACTTACCTCAGCGACGCTAATCCGGTACTTTAAAATGGACTTCTCAGGTGAAAAGGCCTCCGGACGGTTCAAATCTAATAAAAATAACTTCAAAACACAAATAAAACTCATAAGGAACTTTTCCGGATCATGAAGTCTCATTCTTTATAAAAATATAGAAATCGACCCCGTGCCCACACCTCGGAACCCGACAAAATTTATAGAATCCGAACACCCATTCAATTACGTGTCCAACCATACTAATTTCATCAAATTTCGATACAAAATCGATGTTCAAACCCAATTATTCTCTTTAGAAAAGTTTTGGATAAAACCCTCCAAATCTCCAATCAAGACATGGATTAATTAAAAAAAAAAGAACTTCTGTAATCATATTAAAATACAAAAAATATACTTAAATACTAACCCCCATGAAAAGACGAGAAGAACGCTGCGCAAAATTACCTCAATCGGAGCTCTAGAACTCAAGATATACTCAAAATACTAAAATGACGCGGTGTGATTTTGTTATACTCGGGGATTTTCGCATCTGCGACCAAAATACCCGCACATGCGCATTTCCAGTTGTCAATTCCGCATTTGCAGACCATTTTGTGCACCTGCAGCTCCGCGGATGCGGACCCAACTTCGCATCTGCGAAACACCAGCACCAACTCTCTTCTCCGACACTAAAATGAGCATAACTTCCTCATACAGAAATTGGAGCTCATTTTCTTAATATGGTACCATTTATGCTTGAAAAACAACATCGAAACATAAGAAAAACGAGCGCAACACAACCCAAACCTATTCGAAACTCACCCGAGCCCCTCGGGACCTCAACCAAATATTCCCACAAGTCATATATCACTACCCGAACTTAGTCGAACCTTCGAAAAAACCCAAAACAACGAATCAAATGACACTACGAACTTATTCCAACTTCTGGAATTCTGTTCCGACCCCGATACCTAAATTTTCACTGCCGGCCAAAATCACCAAATTTCCTACTTTTGCCAATTCAAGCATAATTCTACCATGAGCCACAAAACTACATTCTGGGCACACTCTTAAGTCTAAAATCACCCAACGAAGCTGCTGACATCATCCAAAACTCATTCAGGAGCCGTTTACACAAAAAAGTCAAATTCTCACCGCTTAAGCTTCCAAAATTTGAATCCTTTTTCCAATTCGATTTTGAATCATCCGATAATTGAATCTAACCATGAACACATGTCAATATACATAATGTGAACCTGATTAAGGCTTTATGCCACTGAACAAAGCTTAAATTCTCAAAACGATCGGTCAGATCGTTACATTCTCCCCTTTTAAAACAAGCATTCGTCCTCAAACGTGTCAAGATTCGCCTCGAAGTCCTCAAATTAGTGAATGCACACTTCCAACATACACCCACGGGTGATCCCACGTCACCCCACTCTACATAAGCCTGACGATACCATATCAATTGCAATTTAGCCTTTCTACCAACACTGATAAGCCTCATATCCCAAATTTTCACCTTTTATTCATGTACAAAAAAACCTGATTCTAAATCCATATCTGGTATCGGTCTCAGCCAGCTGCATAAACTCATTCCTACACGCACAAGGTATGACCACACAACATAACACACCACACATAGGCCCTTAATAACACTTCTGATCACAATAGCTGCCCGAAATCAACCCAACACTGGCAGTTAGCCTCATATCTGATAGAATCTCTATTTCAAACCTCTATAACACTGATAATGGTGCAAGAAACATGAAGAACTCATAATTAGACACCAGAATTACCAAGCCACAACTAACACCACCGGGCACACACCACGCAAGCTGAAACTCAAGGAGCACATAACGAAAATGACTGAATATGAAAAGAGAAACACATAAGGGAACTACCAAACAAGCCCAAAGGCACAACTCTCTATAAATAATGACCTATAAAATCAATATAACTTTCACCCAGTACTCCGCCCGGTTCTAACATATCGAATCACATGAGATCACGAGGGTCTCGCCCTCAACTCTAAATCACATACTGAATATATATCATACCAATTGAAAGCTTCCACTAACTCAGCTCTGCCACTAAATCACAACACTCACTGAACTCTCAACCCAGTAGACTATCAAATCACAGCTCGTAACAAAAACAAATACTCAGGAAAAATCACATCAAGCTTACCATGATGATCAACAAGGACTCACTTCTAGTCTCACCACTATCAATGATGAATAAAAACAACAATAGATACAGGCTACTAGTCATAGAATCTCCCAACAGGAGCAAACACGAAAATAGAGTGCAAGCATGAAACTAACTCATAAATGAAGCACCAAATAAGGAACTCATCCCGACCAACAGAACTATAATGAAATGAAAATAGTGCCCCTATGTAACAAATCAAAACATACATGTATGATAATATTTGGCACAACGTCCTCCAACCTACTATATGAAATACATTCACGGACCGAGCCTCCCCCTCTTAGGCGCCCTCTACTCACCTAAATAACTCGTTATGACACACCTGCCCGAATCTTAGGACAATATCTCACCATGTGGATGATATCTCCACACTCAAAGCAACCTCTCTGCTGAAGTGGCTGTGGAAACTCAGCAGTACGAGTACTCTAAGGCCCATGAGCACCTAAAACACTACGCGAAGCCGTAAGTGCAAACTGAACTGGCTGACCCACAGACTTCTACCATGTCGTACCCTGCCTCCAAAATAAGGACCAATAGATCTCTCCGGTCTACGAGTCCTCCTCGCCTCTCTATACTCTCTGTCATGATCTCGTCTGTCCTCTCGCTCCCGGTCCCACATTCCCCCTAACCGGTGAGCGATCCCTACCACCTACTGAAACAAAACAATGACTCCAACTCTCGAGCCATGCCGAAACGAATATCATGCCTGAGCCCCTTAATGAATCTTACGGACTCACCTCCTAACTGTAGCAACCAAGGGAGGTGTATATCTGGCCAACTCACTAAATCTGGCAGTATACTCTAATACTGACATAGTGCCCTGACACAACTGCTCTAACTCTGTGCGCTATGCCTATCGGAGGGACTGAGGTGCAAACTCCCTCAGGAACACTCTGAAAACTGACCCCATGTAAGTGAAGCTAACTCGGCCGGGATACCCAATTCATATGCTCGCCACCTATGACAAGCCACTCCTTTGAGCTGAGACGTGACAAAAGCGACCCCGCTCGTCTCCAAAATACCCGTACTATGAAGAATGCGATGATACTCCTCTAGGGAACCCTGGGCATCATCTGTCGTCAATCCACTAAAGGTAGGAGGGGGGTACTTCTTGTACCTATCAAGTATGAGTTGTTCTTCCTTAAATGTTGCTGCTCTAACCACTAACTGAACTGGAACCACATGTTGTACTACCACGACACCTGGAACCTGGCCAACATGATCTCGTTGCTCTAGAGTGTAGTCGGCGGGGATCTGAGCTCCTTCCTCGGTCTGTGAAGTAGCTGGTGCACCTGGAATCAATCCCGCCTGAGTTAATGTACCAATTATACTCAGAAAATGTGCAAAGGTCTCCTGAAGTCCGAGGGTAACAACAGGCGCCTCTAGTACCTACCCCTCAACTGGAACTACTAGAGGCTCCTCAACGACTGCTCTAGTAGGTATCCTAACTGTGGCATGAGCTCCTCGTCGACCTCAGCCTCTGCCTCTAACGACATCTGTCTCGGGGGTAACATCATCAGGAAACGCAGCTCGTGTCCTCACCATCAATGAGAGAATGGAATGATAATTTCAAACTTCATGATCAATGAACTTGCACGATAGGAATGAAGGAAGTGAAATTGTCCTAATAGTTATGTAGCCTCTCGAAGATAAGTAAAGACATCTCCATACTGATCCGCAAGACTCTACTTAACTCGCTTATGACTCGTAGCACCTATGAACCTAGAGCTTTGATACCAACTTGTCACGACCAAAATTTCCCTCCGTTGGGTATCGTGATGGCACCTAGTCTTAGAAACTAGGTAAGCCTAACATTTACTGAATAACAAAAATAATAAAGGAAATCTAACAGTCTCGATATAGAAATCTTAACAGAATTTATAATATCTCAAAACCGGTAGTACAAGTCATAAGCTCTACAAAGTTAACTACACTTCTAAAATACAACTGTTTGGAAATGAGTAAAACAACTAAAATAGGGTAAGAAGGTGACTTCGAAGCTTGCGAACGTGGCAGCAGGTTTACATTGAGTCTCCTCTGCAAGGATCCGCACAACTACTAACAATCAATACATGGATCTGCACAAAAATGTGCAACAGTGTAGAATGAGCACACCACAGCGATGCCTAGTAAGTATCAAGACTAACCTCGGTGAAGTAACGACGAGAAATAGTCAAGACATCCACTGGTCTAATAACTAAACAGGCATAAGTACAAAAATAACAGAAACATAACATCTTTCTAATATCTACACAATTTGGCTAACAAAGTAACAACTACGATAATGAAGAAAAAAAAACAGCAACTGCAATGGTACACCAAAAGAATACACCGAAGGATGGATGGGAATACAGCGTAAATCTGGAAAATCACAATACAGTAAGGGCAAGTAGTAACTCAACACTGCAATAGTTTCCACATTAGGCCTTAGCCAACAATCCCAATAAATTGGTCAAATCTTCAAGTGTAAACTTTCACCCGCAAGTTTATATTGAAATCTTTAACATATAATCATTTCAAATAGAAAATTTCTTTGAAATATACTTCCTCCGAATATATACTTTGCAGGAAGAAAATCTTCAAACGTAGTTTTTTTCAAGATATGCTTTTCAAATATACCTCTCCAAACAATAGTCTTTCAAACATAGTTTTCTTCAAGGTAAATATTTTTCAACAATACTTTTCAAATATACTTTTAAAATAATATTTTCAAACATAGTTTCTTCAAGATAAATACTTTTCAAATATGATTTTCAAATAGGTACATTTTTTAAGTAAATATCCTTCGATTATAGGTCACCCTGTAACGCCTAAGCGTATAAGATTATCAGCTCTGAACATAGGTATATCAATAGGGGAAATATACCGGGACCCCAGCCCGTAGTTCCAAATGTATTATGCAATACAAGGGGATATCCCAGAATACATCTGTAGTCCCAAATTAAATATGCAGTGCTGGGGGATCTCCCGGAATACGTCTGTGGTCCCCAAAGTTAATATGTAGTACATGAGGGATCTCCCATAATACATCTGTAGTCCCCAAAGTAAATATGCAGTGCAGGGAGGGATCTTCAGGAATACGTCTGTAGTCCCCAAAGTAAATATGCAGTGCAGGGGGGATCTCATGGAATACGTCCGTAGTCCCCAAAGTAAATATGCAGTGCATGGGGGATCTCTCGAAATACGTTCGTAGTCCCCAATTTAAATATGCAATGCAACCAACAAGGATATCAACTATAACATGACGGAACACACCGTACATCGCCACAACAGGTACAAAAGAACCAAATGATAGAAATGCAATGTACGACGAGCAAATCAATACAAGAACTTAAATTAAAAGAACGGTAGAACTCACTCACAAGGAATAACTATTGAAAATAAACACTAAGCCTAAAGAAAATAGCTTAACCAGGGAGAACAAGATGTAACGACGATCCACAATATTCAAATCAACAATAAGAAGCCAACACAAGTCAGTTAATTCCAAATAAAGGCAAGTCAGTTAAGATATAGGTTATCAAAATTTCTTTTAGGGTTTAGCATTTACGAGAGATTTTTCAACAATTTAGATAAGGGTAAGCCACAAAAGATAATCATAACTCCAATGAATGCTAAACAATTATAGGGTGAGATAATACTAATTTCAATTAAATAGGTAGTTTATGAAAAATATAGCATGACGGTAGAGGGGAAAAATCTTCAGTTAAGTCAATTAAGATCAAGTAAGCAATAAAGTGAATCTAAAAGCAACTAATTCTAATTTATGTAGGTAGATGTGAACTAGAAATCAGGAACTCAGTCATAACAATTACAACTTGATACACAGGGAATATAGGGACCTTAAAATCCTAAAAGGCCAACCTCCTACAAATAATTCCAAGTACGCACTCGTCACCTTGTATACACGGGCTACATCAATATAGAAGAATCAAATCCTAAGGGGTAATTCCTCTACACAAGGTTATGCAAGATACTTATCTCAAAGACGACAATCCGGTACTCTAAAATGGACTTCTCGGGTGAAAAGGCCTCCGGACGGCACAAATATAATAAAAACAACTTCAAAACACAAATAAAAATCATAAGGAACTATTATGGATCATAAAGTCTCATTCTTTATAAAAATCTAGAAATCGACCAAAAAGTCAACCCCGGGCCCGCACCTCGGAACCTGACAAAGTTTACAAAATCCGAACACCCATTAAATTACGAGTCCAACCATACTAATTTCATCAAATTCCAATACCAAATCGATGTTCAAACCCAATTATTCTATTTAGAAAAGTTTTGGATAAAACCCCCCAATTTTCCAATCAAAACATGGATTAATTAAAAAACAAGAACTTCTGTAACAATATTAAATACAAAATTTTTACTTTGATACCATCCCCCATCAAAAGACGAGAATAACGCCGCAAAAATCACCTCAATCGGAGCTGTAGAACTCAAGATATGCTCAAAATACTTAAATGACGCGGTCTGATTTTGTTATACTCAAGGATTTTCGCATTTGCGACCAAAATACTCGCACCTGCGCATTTTCAGCTGTCAATTCCGCATTTGTGGACCATTTTTCGCACCTACGGTTCAGCGGATGCTGACCCAACTTCGCATATGCGAAACACCAACACCCACTCTCTTCTCTGACACTAAAATGAGCATGACTTCCTCACACGAGGTCCAAATTTGACGATTCTTTTTTCTATAGCTCCATAATTACGATAGGGATCTAATGCTTTAATCAAAACAGAAATTAGAGCTCATTGTTTTAATATGGTATCATTTATACTTGCAAAACAAAGTCAAAACATAAGAAAAACGAGTGCTACACAATCCAAACCTATCCGAAACTCTCCCGAGCCCCTCGGGACTTCTACCAACAATTCCCACAAGTTATATATCACTACCTGAACTTAGTCGAAACTTCGGAAAACTCAAAACAACATCAAAATACCAAATCAACATCAGATTCAAGCCTAAGAACTTCTAAACTTCCAAAATTTGCCAACAATGCCAAAACCTACCAAACCACGCCCGAATGACATGAAATTTTGCACATACGTCTCAAATGACACTACGAACTTATTCCAACCTCCAAAATTCCGTTCAGACCCCGATACCTAAGTTTCCACTGCCGGCCAAAATTGCCAAATTTCCTACTTTCGTAAATTCAAGCCTAATTCTACCACAGACCTCCAAATTACATTCCGGATACACTCCTAAGTCAAAAATAACCCAACAAAGCTGCTGACATCATCCAAAACTTATTCAGGAGCCGTTTACACAAAAAGTCAAATTCTCACCGCTTAAGTTTCCAAAACTAGAATCCTTTTCCAATTCGACTCTCAATCATCTGGTAATTGAATCCAACCATGCACGCAGGTCGATATACATAATGTGAAGCTTCTCAAGGCCTTATGCCACCGAACTAAGCTTAAATTCTCAAAACGACCGATCAGGTGTAGTGGCATGTCATTGTATTGGTAAAAAAGAGCTTCACACGTGTAATAATCATGATGACTCAACAATCTATGTGGAACAATGAGAACATGAAAACTGGATGGGACTTTATGAAGAGGTACGAAACAAAGAGGCACAGAACAACATACCTATGGGGTAATCGGATACGGGAATCTAAATCTAATCGAGAAGATGAAGAGACACAGTCAAAATGAATCAGGGCAAGATATAGGCAGATTCAGAGATCTTCAATTAATGAGCCAAACGTTACATAACCTTCACGCGACAGTTACGGTTAATCAATGTAAAGTTACATTAATGCCATTACTAGTCATTAATGCTCAATCACTAAAAATGGTAGACGTTATATTAACAAATTCCCTATATAAGGGAGTAAAATATAACTTGTAAAGACACATTCGAACCGCTATTGCAATATACTTACTTTTTACGCATTTTACAGCTCTCTATTTACAAGTTTACTTGCAATCACTACTATATCCTTTGGTTATCAGAAATATGTGTTCTTATTAAATTAGCTTTGGCAGAGAATCTAGTTCTTTGGTTAAACAGTGATGTGTAGGCGGATCCTAGGAGGGCAGTGGTGGTTTAGACCACTACTTGAGGATTTGTATATTCTACGGTTATGATAATTCAATCGTGGGTGGTTATGGTTCTCCTGGAATGAGTAAAGTAGAAAGTTTTTACATGATGAAGTGTGTACTCTAGTAGTTGTTCAGGAGCTGAGATGAAATTCTTGTACTCCTGCGTGTTGGCGTGATTAAATGCATCAAGTAGCATGGGATTCGGAAGTTGAGGATTCAAGATTTACGGTTCGGTTGACAAGGATGTCACGAGCTCGGATGAGCAGGAAATGGATTTGAAGGTTTAGAGTAAGCTAGTTTTGCATTCATCGTCACCTGAGATCGATGTTCTGTGAAAGAGTCTTTGCATCCTGGTTATGGATTTGCAGACTTGCTATCTTGTGTGGAAGGTCGTGGAAGCATATCTCACGGGAAGATTATATAAGTGAGACATGTAGTCACTTAATTGATTGAAGATTTAGACCAAGTATAAAGGATGTGGTAGTATCACTTATTTTGGAATTTATGCCTGGAGGGCGTTCGGTTCATTTGGTTACGGAATGAGAAAGTTTGCTCCGGTTATGATGGTTGTTCTTGTACATTATGGGAGAAAGGGGGGTTATTATGAACCCTCGAATGGCTATTTTCCTAGTGCGGTGCGATAAAATTGTCTTGAGGTCTATGGATGAATCTGAATATGATTTTGGGCTCTATGTGGGCCAGGTGTGTTCAATTCAAGATAGCG